>VZTV01094094.1:0-21121 GCA_013400875.1 Anhinga rufa
GGCTTTGCTGGAAAAAGAATGGAAGTTAAAGAAGGCAAAAGACAAAATGCACTCTTAGCTGAAAGAACAAGGATGTTTGGAGAAGAAAAGTGTAAAAGTTAAATTTTCTAAATTTTTTTTGTTTTAATTTTTTTTTCAAGTTCTCAATCAAAAGAGGCTACACATTTTGAGGATCAAGACCAGAAAGAGCCTATCCTGAAATATATTGTGAACTAATTTAGTACAACAACATCATTGTAGAACTCTGCACATCAGTAGTTTACACCAGAAGTCCTTGTAGACCAACATGAAAACATACCTATAACCCATCTTACTTATGCTGCTCAGGAATCCTGAGGGGTCAGGCAGTAGAACCGAGATCAACAATGGTAAACCTGGCACACTTTTTTTTTCTAAACATACACTTGTTTTAATTTCCTGTGCAGTGTAGGCTTCCAAGAACAAAATTAAATACTTCATTGTTTTCAACAATCTATAAAATAGTATAGATTAGATTAATTCAAAAATACCACAAGAAGCAGATTTTTTTTCTCCTGTCTCCTCTGGGAGAAGGAGAGGCATAGAAGAGTGAAATGCAAAGAGGGAACTGATAAATATTTGGAGGAAAATCAATTTCAAGAGAATGAATGTCTAGTTACTGAAGGAAAGTATGATTACATGGGGGGAAAAAAAAAAAAACACAGATTCAATCAAAAAATAAAACTAAAAGATGTCCATCTAACAAGAGTTAAAAGCAATATACCAAAATTTCAAGGGGCAGAGTAGGATTGTGAAGTTAGAAAATATTCATATTTGTAGTAAGCATAAAAAAATCATTAGACATTAAAGAGGAAAAAAAGCATCTACTTTTACCAGAAACATATTTATATTTTATGAATATGTAACATGTAATCAGTTTCAAAAGAAAAAAAGCTTAAAATAAATGTCTGAAGAAACAAAAGTTCAACAGCTTAACGTGTTTTCCGAAGAGCAGCACATCTTGAGACAGTAAGGCTTCTCCACTGACAACAACTAGTACTTGACATACATTAACCTAGCAATCTGATGACAACATAGAGGCAAACAACTGCCTCAAAGCAGTATTCACCCCCCGTCTCTACAGCAGTGCAACTCTGGAGAAGACGACAGTTTACATTAAATGCACTTCATTTTGCAACTGGAACCTCTTACTTTTTTTCCCCCCACCATGTGTATCTGCAGGAGGCAGAAGCTCTTGCAGCCTGTTCTCCTGCACGCTCCCTGATGACTAAGGCTGCAAAGGGCAAGGGGAGAAGGGAAAGGAAGGATTAAAAGATGAAGACAGTGGGACTAAGGAGGTTGTGGGCACAAGATCTATGATTCATGTTTGGGGAAAAGGGCTGTGCAGGAGGAGCAAGAAGCACGCCTTTGGGTGGCTCTTGTGAGTTGTAACAGATAAAAATGCTTCCTCTTTCTTCATCATTATAAGAAAATATGTGAAAATATAGCTCTAAAACTTGCTTGGGTGTCCACACTGACTGAAGTTGAACTTATATTGCCAATGATAATGAATAAAACACAGGAAACTAATAAAGATTGATAAAAGATGGGGAGCAGCAACACTGAAAATTAAAATCCATGAGAGATCACTCCTGCGGCAACACCACTTGATTTCTCAAACAGTGATGACTGCTAATGGAATAGAGAGTGCAATGTGTTGAGAAAGCAGGACTTCAGGCACTAAAGTTGTAAATACTGAATATAAGTTAAGCCACTATTACATATTCTAACAATATTAACATCCATCTCTTGCAAGAGATCCATGAGGGAACAAAACAAAAGTTTTGTTTCTATGATAGTTATTTCCAGCTTATAGATTTATAGCTTAAAATTTACTCTGGTTGCAACATTTGCCATGAAGAGAAAAGAGCTAACATCATGATGCAACAGGTGACTTTCCACATTTTAAAATCAAAAAAAGTTTACATATAAGTATCTATTTCTACCTTTGAATTTGCAGAAATAACTTTTCTGCCAACAACAGACATTTTCCCTTGATCTTTTCACAGAAACAATAAGCTAATGAGTTGTTTTAAAGCTTTTTCTTAGAAACAACAGGAAAATGTGTGCTTTCCTTGGCTTTGATTTTTAGTTTCAAGCCTTTATTTCCTTTTACGTATTAATTGTTAAAAGCAGCTTTCTAGGATTTAACAAGAAACCATTGAAAACCTGATGTTTTCACAATTGCTAAAGGGTTGCATAGCTGGGTTTTTTTAAAATAAAAGCTGCATTTAAAAGTATTAAGATTATTTTGGTGTTGTGCTGCATGCCTACATATATTTATAGTAAAATCTAGTCCAATCCCAATCCACACTAAATATTAGACCTCTTTGCTCATTTATAAAGTACATAGAGGCATTTTTAGCTTAATAAATAAATCACCCTTGCTGAACAACAGAATCTAAATGTCTAAAGGATCAGTCATGTCATGTGTGCCCATTCTTGATATTTGATTAGAAGGTGTTTAACTATCTTACCACTTCAAGAGGTAACAGGATGAAAAGCTTAAAATATGCAAGGGATGTGAAAGAAAAATTAGCATCCTGGACATAATTACTATGGAGCAACTTGTAGACTTCATTCGATTCACTTCTCTGTTTCATACTAGTATAAATCATGTGTAATTCAACTTGGAGAATTCATTGACAGTGTGGATGCTCATGTGAATTAAAAAAAATGTTCCCCCCAGTATCTGTTCTTTATTTCAAGATAATCAGTCAGTAAGTGTTTTCAGTTCAAAGAAGTCAGTTGGAGCCCTGTACTGTTCCTGACACGTTTTCCATCCTTAGTGCTGATGCAATGCATTTTCATTGGGTTTGGTACCTCAAGGCTTTGAGGTTGATGTTGCAATATATGTTTAATGTTCCCTGTCCCTTGACTTCTTCATGTTAACTCAGACTCCATTTCCTCTTTAAGTAATACAGTAAAAAAAAATTCTAAATGTCATTCATTAAAAAGTGTGCTCAGTTTAACCTTTTAAAAGTACACTAAATTCATGGGCTGAGGTGCCTTAGAGAAGGAAATAACCAAAGCTTTTTTTTCTTTTACCTTATGTTAAAAAATAATTAACTTAAAAACAATTTTTCCACACCTTTTATAACCCAGACTTATTTTCACTTTTACAGCCAAACTATAATCCTGTTAAAATATTAAAACACTAGTACATCCTAATGGAAAAATACACACAAGATCACTGTAATGTTAATATAACTTGCCAAAATCAGTTACAATTCAGAACTATTTCTTCACATATATCTTATTCATACCATTAGCAACACTGATGGTAGAGCAAGGATTCACACAGACATTTTAAAAGCATATTAAAGCCCAAGAATGAAACCCTTAGATGTGCTCCATTTACAATGTAGGGGACAAATAAAATCAAAATTAAAAACTGGCTTACTTCCAGTATGATCAGCACGTAGACACCTACTAAGATGATGGATGCAATTGTTACTTGTGCCTCTATAGTTGCATAAAGGTACTGATGCTTCATGGAGAGAGGAACACTTCCAGACTCCTGTAGGAAAGCTTGAACGTTTATGGAGATGGTACTTCTGGTGAAAGAAAGAGAAGTTTTGCTTATTTCTGGAATGAAATATAGTTTTATTTATGCATTAATTTCATATTGAGTACCTATAAAAGTTACATCTTTACAATTGCAAGCAACTTTTCAAACATTTTCACTCTATATCTCTAAACAGCATTGTGTGGAAAGTAACTCAAGTACAACCAGCCTTGTAAATCCATTTTAAAAGCAACAAGAAGTCATCCTTTCCTGCCCCTCTGAAACAGGCAGTGATAGATTATTTTTAAAACATTATTTATTCCTTCATAGTTAAGTCTATGTAAACCACTACTTTGATGGATTATTTAGCCAACCTGTCTGGTATCTGAAAGGTTCTAGTTGTGATGATTTGCCGATTTCTTCTTGAACTTAAGGGTAGAGACCAGTTGTATACCACCTGCAAGAGAATCACATTTGGCAATATTAATAAAAGTCAGTGAAAGTGATGTGTCTCTGATCTAGGGTTTTATTCCACTCTGTTCTCTCTCCTGCCCACTTACGAGAATTTTGTGTGGACAGGGCATAACACACACCAGCCTAAATGAATTCCACCTAGTTAGGGATGTTAGAGGTGCTCAGGTTGGAGCAAATCCTCATCCTCCTTCCCTCGCTCAGTCAAGGAAGTGAGACACACCAGGAGGTGCTCCAGAGAAGGAATCCCAAATCACACTTTGCATTGACTATAAGGAGCATCTAGGGCAGCTAAGCTCAGAGAAAATAATATGGTTCACTCCCAAAGACTGCCTGGGAAGAAAACTAACATACATGAGGTACAGACGGTGAAAGGTCCAGGAGCAAAGTCATACCCTTCTTTGTACATTATGAAGAGGAAATGGTAGAATTTCAGTAAACAAAATTCCTGTTTGCTGATCTTCTAGCAAAAAGAAACAAAGAATCTTCAGAAAATAAACAGTTTCTGAAACTGTCCATTCATGCATGTTTAGCCAAATATACTCTTTAAATGTAGATACAGATATTCTATCCTTTTTAAAGAAGAGTAACATAAAAAAACCTTCAAATTTGATTAATTGTAGCCTAAATCCTAAGCCTGTCTTGACCCTGTATGCTACACAGTGCAGAAAAAAAAAAAAAAGCTTAATCAGCCAGCTTGGAACATCTGACACAGAGAAATGCCTGAGAAGCATGCAGGCAGGGAAGGTTAATTTGGCTACCTACTCCTTTGGCCACGTCAGGACCACCGCTGGCATGTCAGCAGAGGTCAGTTGCTGCAGCCAGCAGTGTGTTGGCTGCCCCACAGCAGCGTGAAGGCTACTTGGGGATCACTGCCTGCAGTACAGGTTACAGCAGCCTCCTTATCACAGGGGTGGGTGGTTTAAGAGAGTAATTGCCATTATGGTATTGTTCACCATGCCAAGGTAGTGGGACTAATCTGTGGTAGACAGTGAGACTGGTTTAAGCAGGAATACTGATAGCATTGTTCAGCCGTGCTGTCACGGGTAGAGGCAGGCCATCCTGTCATGTATACAGAATGAGAGGCAGTTGTTTGTATGTCAATGCTATTTATTAAATGATGAAGCTTATTTTTATTTTTCAGTGATATATAATGACAGGCTGTAAAAGATCCTCTTTCACTGAATTCTCTGGGAGAGAGCAGCAGGAACTTGTTACAAACAACATCAACAATGAGAAAGCCTTGAGAGAAATAAAGCCAATAAATGTGACACATGTTTGCAAAAATAATTTGCAGCAAAATGTGAAAATGCATTTCAGTGAGTGAAAAAGGCACTTTGCACTTGTTTCTTCCTTCTAAGACAACTTCTGAAACCTTGCCAATTTTAAGCACAAGAACTTCCATGCTAAGTGTCAGTTAAAGGGCATAAGTTTACAAAATTTT
Organism: Anhinga rufa; assembly: GCA_013400875.1. Lineage (NCBI taxonomy): Eukaryota > Metazoa > Chordata > Aves > Suliformes > Anhingidae > Anhinga > Anhinga rufa. The sequence goes on from VZTV01094094.1 coordinate 5,442, forward strand.
AATATAGGAAGCTAGAGGAAGTCTTATAAAGACAAAAGAAAATATAACTTTACTCTTATTAGAATAAAATTTTTAATGCTGATGTTGACATGATTCAAAGCAGGGAAAAGCACGACCACTTAATTGACACAAGGGTGATGGAAATACAAGTGATAAAACACATCTCAGAAAAAGTGAAAGAAAATTTAAAGACCATCACCTGCTGTTGGCGTCTCCTCCTTGCTCCAGCATCTTCAGACTGGCTGATTTGTACTACTATGTATTCCCCTGTTTGCTGATCAACTACATCCGCTATAAATGGGCCTCCTATGTCTAACTTCAACAGAACAGAATCACGAAAATCAGTCAGATTCATAGCTGTTAATAAAGTTGTTAAGGTGTAAATTTCCAGTAGAAATTAGTATAGGTTGTACAAATTCCAGAAAACAATAGATTAGTCAACTTATATTGAAAAACACATTCTTCAGCTAAAATGCTTAAGAAACTATGAAAAGAACAAAATAGATGTCTACTTCCTCGCCAAGTAGCGCTGTTTTAGATGGGTTTCCTAAGGAAATGGGAGTTACGGGTTCAGAACAAATACATCTGCCCTTTCCTAGTGACTTTTGAGATCACCAGTGTTTTCATCTGACACTGTAGATGTACCAAAGCTCCAATATAGCATATGGAAATTCACAGAGAAGTAAGGCTCTTTAAGTGCTTGTACTAGATGAAAGGCTGCATCATTAGCTCAGCAATTCAAACATCACAGAATTTGTACTGGGGAAAACACTGAAGAAGCTCCAACCACGGGGAAAACTAAACCAGAATGAACATCCTATTCATGCCAGAGGATCTGCTTTTTGGTCAAAATTTTACTCACAGTTTCTCAAACAACTGAAAGACATATTTTCAATATGAGAGTTAAATCTTTCTCTTCCAGCTCCCTCATCTCCTTTTTCTTTCTTTCTCTCTTAGATATCTAGCATGAGGTGTGGTCAAACTACATTCCTAGTCTAATATAATTGAGAAATCAGCCAACCATGGTAAACAAATCAATTGGAAGTTGGACTCTGTTAGTCCCAATACATCTAGGGCTATTTAAACTTACTATTGTGATAGTCCACTTCTGGCAGGGTTGAGAAAGAAGCACCCCTGTTGGTTTGGGGAAGAGGGAAAGCCTGAACTTTTAAACACTTGTCTGTTTGTTACTACAATAGAGCAATATTGTAATTGTTTCACTTCTATCTGTGACCAGACAGAAAGCTAAGACATCACCACCAAAAAAAAAAAAAATCCTAAGAAAGGAGAATAAGAGACTTGGTTTTACACACGTGTTCTGTTGAAATCGTGCAACCTAATCACATGCTTGACTATTGTGATGGTTTTAACATCTGACATTTAACTGAGCATACTACAAAGCATGAGTCTGTTGAAAAAAATGTATAAGATCATATACCTACCAGAATGTTTTTCCTAGAAAGATGTTTTGTTGCCCACAGAACTCAGAGATTTTAACAAGAGAACAAAATACACAGTATAGTTAGAGGGGACTCAGGGCAGTGCTGTGCCCTGCTTCCCAGTGAGCCCCAGTAAGGCCATCCACGGTAGACCAGTCTCTAATGGGGAAAACTGTTAAATTATGCCAGGGTCTTTCATCTTTAAGAGTTGTTGTATCTGTCAACATTCCCAGCAGGAAAACCGGATCTAGAAAAGAGATGGCTCTCAAACTACCTTCTTCCCCCCNNCCCGTCCCCCCCCCCCCCCCCAAAAAAAAAAAACACGCTAGCAGATCTAGAGGCAGGTGAGCAGCCAGTGCATTGCAAAATAATATAAATGACACCCTGCTTGGCATGGCAAGCAGAGCAATCACCAACAGTGTCACTCACATGCTGTTCATTGAGAATGAACCTCCCAGGCATCTATTTGCTTAAAGGAATCACACAAGAGAGGACAAAAAAATAACCTCAGATGCAACAAATCAGGAGAATTTACACACACAGCCGTTAGCAAGTGTAAATACAGTACAACAGTTGTCTTCTGGTTCTAAAGGTTTTAAGTGTGATTTGGCATCACAGTTTTTTTGTGTCCTAATTAATACGTAATATTAGTCTCAACTGGAACTATAGCTTTAACTAGAGACATTAATTATACCTTCTAAAAGGCCTGCTGACCTGAAGTCATTAACCCAATGATTTGGGACACCTCTTGACAGTCTGCCTTTTATTAGGAGAGTAGCCGGTAATTTATGTCTTGAAAAGCTTCAGGTGCATATAATTATGGCAGCTTCCTTTAAAGCAATACTTTTAAAATAAATCCTGTAATTACCTAGATGACACATTCAGAAGCTATTATAAAAGACGCTTAAAATTAAAGGGGGGGAAAAATTACACCTTATTTTCAAGAAGACTTGTTCCTTCCTTCTTTTCCTATAAAGATGAGGATACTTAAGAAGTTCTTCCATTCCTTTCTATGCATTTATAAAACCCTTAGAAAGAGCCCTAGTAAAACAGTTTCTCCTTTGATCGCAAGTGGAACTGAAGATCATTCACCAGTCTACACTGAGGCTCTGAAATCCCATCAGTTATCTTTCACCAAAAAATATTTAGACTTTTTCATAATTCTATTGTTAGACTGCAGCAGATCACAGCCTTTATGAAAGGTGGAATCAAAATAAAGCAGGAGAAAGTTCCAGCCACACTTATATGAATCAAAATGTGATTTCTTTTTATCAGGCTGCTCTTCAGAATATTTTTGTTTTGCCTTATCTGGGTTTAATATTTCCCTTAAATTTCCAGAATGTGATTTCCTCTATATTTTAATCATTCAGATATGACTAACTTTTGGGAAAACTGTCTTTTTACTTCTAATATCCCCTTTTATTCTGCTGGGACTTTTTGTCTTTTCTGAACTTTTTTGGTAATATGGCATCCAGCATGTGCCTTTAAAGCAAAAGATCTCCCTGACAAGATTTACAGCCAGAGCTGTTATTTTGTATTTCTGTTCAGCTAAGCTGCCTTATTTTTATGTAGTTCAATTCTTGAAATTATATTATTGCTGTGAATTATCCTATCGAGGAATTTGGATTTGTGTATGCTTTGTGCACCATTACACAGTGGCTGTCTGGATTTACATCTGGCACCAGATTGGGTCCACTGCTCAGAGCTAAACCAAGAGCTGTTCTTTCTGATCTCAGTTTTCTGACTAGCTGCTCCTAGAAAGTATTGAAGGTTGTGGAAGAGTCACCTCATGTCACTTTACTTTTTGTAGCTTATGTAGACAAAATGATGGAATGGGATGCAGTGGCTAAACATTTAAATTGGTATTCATTTACCACAGTTTATACTTCTGTACTGTGGACATCTGCATCTGAGTTGGTGACTCCCTTAAAATCAGTGAAAAGAGGATGCTTTTAAGATTGAATTCATTGCTTCATTTTAGACCACCACACAAAGATGAGAGGAATTGCTCATAAGAAGCATCAGTTCTCTCTATTAAGTATACAGACGACTAACTCAGGTGTAGCTGAGATGAGTCACTCCCTAAAGTCCCTGCTCTAGCCTCCATCGTGTCATAATTCAGTACATACAGAGCCAGCTGAAAAGCCATGACTGACAAAGATTCTGTTATATTTGCATGGAGATGGCTGACTTCATGCTTGCTTTAACATCTACTTGTATCACCTACTCTGCCTGCTGTAAAACATTCCTTGAGAGTACTATGTCTATTGATTATTTTTCACCACATTTCTGAGGTGCTTGTATACTATTGATCCTGATTTATGACCAGGTCACTTATGCTAGCTTCTCTAGGATATTACCCTTTTAAAAAAGGTATTTTGCCTGAGAATGCTTAGCATCTATTTTTACATGTTGTCTTTAACTGGGGTTGTTTCTGCATCACTCTCTGCAGTTTTCTCTTTTGATGTGTTATCCCTGTTTGTAGCTTATGAGGTTGTTTTTACATCATCCCTTCACAATACACCAAGCTGAGCCACATACTTTTCTATACCTATTGGTTTCCCCATCTGAAGAATGATCCATAAGTTTGGGGTTTTTTTTTCCTTTTTGGAGTGTCAGCAATCTGGTTCCATTTTTGTCTACATTGGATCCATCCTTTCTCTCTATGCTCCATCAGCTCTAGAAGTTTTGTGAGTCCTTAATAAATTCTCTTTTCTACAGCATTTTCTCAATGATGCATTGAGATTCTGCTTCTTTGCCTTCCTCTGCACATGATCCTAGTACTCATCCATCTACTTAGCAGCTTGAGCATTGCCTGCAGGCCAAAATGCTTAGTACGTTTCCAATAGCATCAACAAACATAAATGAGTTTTAAATGTGTTCTGCAAGGAAAAATAATGGAGGTGTGTCTGACGGTAGAGAACTAGAGTTACAAAATAAAAATAATTCAAGGGGGGAAAAAGAACTAAAGGGATTAGAGAGGTTGTTTCATTTATTAAGCTAATTTATGCTCCCTGGGAGAAGAACCCATTTTTAAGACCTCCCTGGAAGCTGAAAAGTCTGCTAAAATCTGACTATATTATTTGCCTCACAGTCTTTCTTTCTATATATACCTCTGGTTCAGGAGTGGGAAAGGTGATTTTCAATGTCACTGACATGATTACAAGTTTTTCCAGTGACCTTTTCTTGCTCCATGATTAACACAGTTGCACCAATCATTCAAACTCATGCAACTTCAGTAAGGAATGTGAAAATAAGGTTAGCACATTTACTCATCTTATTTCTGCTTGGTCTAGAGCCTCTCCATCAACGTGGAATTGTTCTAAATAGTTCCACTGAATCCAAATGAGAAGAGAAATCTAGCCTATGATGTAAATTTCAACATATTATTGCTATTGCAATACATCTTCTACTTTCTGAATGAGATCTTATTCCTGGACTGGATGTCATGAAATCTCTCAGAGCTACTAAGTAAGGAGGTAAGTCAGTGAAAATGGCACTAACTAGTCAATTTGATATCTCTGGTTTTGTCTGATTTGGAATGATGGGAGACCCATTCAGCTATGACTTGAGAGGATGTTTTTTCATTAAGTTTTGTTTTGCACATAAAGAGCAAGTGAGTAAGGAACCCTTCACAGTGGGAGTTGTGCAAATATATACCTTGCAAAATGTCAGACCTTGCTCCAAAAATTTTACTGACAAGATATCAAACATTTAAAGTAAACAATCAGATCAGGACTGAACAGCTTCAAAGTATATTTACAAAAATGCAAGATCCTTTGCCAGACTTAGAAAGAATTCACAGTCCACTCCCCACTTATTATCAGGTTTCAGGTCCAAGAGAAAGAAGTTTTGACAATCAGTCTGAAAAAGGAAAATTAATTGCTTCACCTAGACTGATCTAACTTTCCCTATAACAGGACCTGGCACAAGTACAGAGGTTGAAGGGAAGCAAACCCTTCAAGATTGTTATCGAAACACTTGTCAAGGACAGAGTAAAGATGGAGATCCACAACTCAATGAGGTAAGTGTGAGACCCATTGCACAGAAATGTGCCAGAAGAAGATTTTATTTTTCTTGTAAAAAGAAAATATTTCTATTAGTGAGAAGTCTAGAAATAGCACTATTTCAGGTACAGTGAAAGAAAAGAAAGCAGTGTATCAGGGAGACAGACACTTCTTTAAATGACAGTGACGTAGCGTACAGATTGCATAATTCCTTAATAGTATCCACAAATCCCCATTACTTTTTGATTTCATAAAGCCTAGTTCAATTCAAAGTTATTGCACAGTTCTGCTCTGGCTGTCTGTTCCACATGGCTGGAGAAAAATTTAAAATTTTGCTTAGATCAGGGGAGAAGTTATTAGAAACAAAGGAATGAACACAGAGTATATTTAGCATTTCAGAAGATCCTTCAAGTCTGAAAACCTAGGTAAATTGTGGAGAACAAGAATATTTTTCATTCACTGTTTGGTCAACCAGTTAATGGAGAGAAGTTACCTGAAGGTTTGAATGGCCAAACAGCTACAGAAAATAAAAATATCCATGCCTTCAAATAGGTACATGTAACTAAATTAAGAAATGCTGGAACTTATTAAGACTGTATGTCTCTTCTTCTGTTTTTATAATCTGCTTTCCAAAGGCACATCATCTTATTAATTATTGATGCTCCCCACTTAACATACAGCCTTTAAGCAAAAGATCTGAAAATGCTTCACACATTTACATCAATAGTGGTATTGAATCTTGCTTCCTGCAGAAAAGGGTCCTCTAGCCAGACTTCAGTATAAACTTACTTCTTTCTGGTATTAGAGAGCTGACTTAGAATTTATAAGCCAATAAATTCCAAGTGTTGTCAAAAAGGAACAGTATTGCCACTATTTTGAAAAACTACACTAAATCCACTGAATTTGTGTCTGGTGCCAATAGGGAAATCAGCATTAAAAAAAAGCAAACAAACAAAAACAAACAAAAAACCAAACAAACCTTACAGACTCAAAAAGCTTCTATTAATTCACATGAGGCAAGATGTTTTTTTCAGACTCTGCAGCCAACACACCTCAGTGCTACATGCCAGGTTTGTACCCATGGGGATGAGCAAAGCAAAGGGAAATACAAGTAGGCTAATAAAAAAGAAGATAGTGTGAAGAAAAAAAAGATAAAGTAAAACCAAATAAGAATAAGGGTATAGAAACATAAACAAATTGGAACTAGAGCATGTGGAAAATTGCTAAGGAGATGTCATATGAAAAGCAGGTCACCCCCACGCCAGCTGATGCAGGTCTCTCCCACCATGAGAGATAGAAAGTCCTACCTCTGAGAAGCCTGAGATCTAATAGGCATAACAGAAAAACCACAAATATCTAAGTGACACCAGGAAAGGATATGAAGTCCAAAGGGGATCACTCAATTTGGCTTTTAAAAATATTTCAAACTTTGTTTTGATTTTTCTAGTGTATGCAGACATACCGTATGCATGAGCACACATCCATAACACACACACATCAATGTGCATGGGTATTTCTGGAAAGAAATAAAAATGAGAGGAAGGAATGTGAAAAAAAAATGTATAGAGTTGTTAGTATTCATTCAACACTTCTTAATAATTTTTGAGGCATAAGAAAGAGGTAGAGTGTTCATTTGCATAATATGACATCATATGAGCTAAAAGACTTATCTTCCACCCCAAGCAGTCTCATATAATAACCTCTAAGGGTTTTGCCCCAAGGACTGCTGCAGTACACCTGCCAGCCTACCATGAAATTCTTGTAGACGTTCAGAGAGCAGCGCCTAATGTCCACTGGGAATACTGCAGTCTGTTAGCCAGCATAAACCGCATCTTCAGCACTGCTGTGTGAATGGTTAACATTATCCAAGCCTAACCAAAAAGGCAAATACTTTCTTCATTTTGCAACAAAGTGGAGGACAACCGTGTGAGCTTACTTCTGCACAAATTAAAACTGGTAGCAACAGTGAGATGACACTCAGGATTGCTTGTGCCTTTTCCAAAACTCATTTAGAAATGCAATGTTTCACGTTGACCTTTCTGCTTGAATTACCACATCACCTTGAAAACAAAGCATGGCTTTGCTGGATTGCTTGCCTCTCACACATTTTTCCCCAGCTCAGTGGCCTCAGGTAAGAACACAGGGACAGAACGTCCAGTTTTAAACACACATGACGCAAACTAAGAAGCTTTAGCTCCAGGTTTGTCAAGTAAGAAAGGGGAATGTTATATTCTGGCTGTCTGACAGCTATTTGGCTCAAAGCATCCTGACGTGATGGTAAAATATGAAATATGGGAACACTTGTTTGCACTCAAATCCCAGTCCCATCAGCACTTCCCTGAAACAAGCAAAAGAAATAACTGGTTGCAGAGTCAATGTGTACAACACAGCAGCTATGGTTTCAACCCAAAATCTGTGGAAAGAGAGCAAATCCCCAAGTTATGCTATGAGAGTTGACTAAAACTTGAACTCAAAGACCTGCTCCCAACACACCCTCCTTTGGCAGACTGGGTCATGACTGCCCTGGTGCTGTTTGAGACCGCACATATATAGGAGTTTTCAACAACAGTTTCAAGGATGTGAACAGGATACTGACGGGAGTTTACAGTTGAAATTGTTACTGGTCCTACTAAATGTTCACTTGCTTTCTTCCAAAAAGCAATCTCAAATTTAATTATAAATGGTCCTGAAGCACTAACATTTTCTTCCTCATTTACCATATTAATTTTTGTGTAATATTGCATCATTATTGGCAACAGTAAGAATACTAATAATCAAATCTATTTAAAATAGACTCTCCCTGATCAACGATATGGAACTGCCCAGTTAAATAGGAAAAAAATCAGTATTTCAAAAATTAAATCCTACTGCACCTTTTCTAAACAAGACACCTGCCATGAGCTTGTGAAATATATCTATAGACGACTCATCTTCTAACAGTAGTGAAATAAGAACCAAGTAGATTGTAGACCAGACTGATTAAACTAGAAATATAGTGGGAACAAGAGATGTAATTTACTTACAAAAAGTTTTGTTTGTTTACTAACTGAATGCTTATCCCTGAAAGACATTCAGGTCTGCATTCACCTGCAATGAATTATTTTTACTTTGGGTTATTCTATTGCTTGTTCTTTTGAACGGTTTCTTGGCAATCTGTGGACTTAAATTCACCGTTGAGCAATTTTGCGTGTAAAATATGTAAAGGAATCTGCACCTCCACTGAAAAATATCTACAGATGCACAAAGCCTTACAAATGGCTGGGCTAAGCTGTTCTGGAAACATATCCGTGAATCATCTCATTTCCTGCTTTTGAAGGACTTCACTGGGCAACATCATGGTCCAAGTATGCACTACAAATGTGTTACAGATAACAGTATACAACTGGACTGGGGTGCAGTTGCTGCAGCCAGGTGCATGCTCTAGCCATGGTCCCAGCTGTTTGCTGGGCCTTGATCCCGCTGGCTCTGCAACCCACTTCCACACTCTTGGCTTCATGCAGAGACTGGACACAAGGACTGTATAGACACCACAAGGTGCCCCAGACAGGTGCCATTCAGTATGACTTGGCTAGGGAGCACGACTCTGGCCTGCATCAAAGGACATGTCTACATGGAGCCCAGGCTCTGACACCCAGTCCTCTAAGGGTATAAAACAGAAAACACCCACCCATTCAACAGTTTTATCAATGAAACTTCAGTTCTGGGATTTTTTTTCAATGAAAGAAGGATACAGAAGTTTTCCAGAGGTGACACAGCCAACATCTGCCAGGGCACACCTTGATCTGGATAAGTTCCAAATAAAATCTAGGGCAAGGATAAAAACCAAACATTCATCAGTAACAGAAAAACTGAAAAATACTTGCTAAGCCTATCTGAAATACTTAAATAAGACTCTTTCAAACTGTATATTAAATTGTAAGATTGCTTTCAGTATTTTCAAGTATGTTTCCAACACAGCTGAAAAGCAGCCCTGGGATACTTAACAAGGATGACTAATATTCCTTCTGTAAACTCACTGCTAAAGTCACATATTCTGTGTATTTTATCCAAATGACTCTTAGGACAAAGTTGTAATCTTAAGGATCTATCTGGAAAGCAACACCCACATCTGAGGAAATACAGACTGTCATCTATTTTGTCTCTGATACAGAAGCCCTGCTAGCCAAAAAAGGGTTCTTCACAGCAGCTAAAAGGATAAACTCCAACTTTTTGAAATGTTTCTCAAGTCTTGCAGTCTAAGATTTTGATGATTTTGAAGATTTTGGTAGCAGAGGGCAACATTCTGGCAGTCCCAGTAGGGAGCTGCCTCCCTCCTTGTGGCCTTCTGCCTTTCACACCATGGAGAGCTGTGATTGCTGATGCATCACCCCCAGCATGGTTTTTCCTGTGAACATTCGCCGGGTGTTAGTCAGTATCTAAAGACTCATCTTAAATTCAACAAGCAACCATTAAGGACATAAAAATTTGAGTTTAAGCTGCCTCTTCAAACTCAACTGCCTATGCTACCACATTGTCCAGGGTAGTGGCTAGTGCACCAAACAGTGGTCTGATTAGGCATAAGGCCCTGCACAGTATTTTCAATTTTGCCATCTTGCCCCCACCCTCAAGACTTTTTTTTATTGGCTAAGACCAAATATTACACCTCTTTTTGAACTAATTCTAAGGAATTGGGGCAGGAGGGGAGGGTTGCTAATTCAATACTTACAGAGCAGACAACTACAAAGATAAAAAGGCCTGAAACTTTTAGGAATTTTAGACAGCACCTGAAACATAAGAAACATGTATTTACTATATGGCTAGTTTAAAACAAATCTTTTCTGTTCTCTTAATAGCTCTGACATTTCAGAAGCATCATGGTGAGCACTTATGGGTGATAATATATCACATCAGAGTATAAACGCCACTACATGAGGTCAGAAGGGGCTTGGGAAGCCTTGGTGACTATAAGGGACTCCTGCCCCAGGTCTGCTGCCAGCTGGGTCTCATTGAACGGGAAGGAGGTTTTACCCCTCGGGTTGCAGCATAAGCTAGTGCTGGGACCTAGAGCCACTTCTCTGCTGCTACTGCCAGTCCCCGACAGTCCCAGAGCCCACCAGCTTGTCCTGGTCACTCCCAGGGAGGCAAAGGAGCATTGCCACTGCACGGAGGTGGCATGGCTGAGCAAAAAGCACAAAAAGCTTGTTGCATAGAGGGGTGGTGTCATGAATGACTTCCTCAAAACTGGACTTCTGATATACATCCTGAAAGGTGTTGGGAAAAGACAGTTTGAAGATGAGAACAAGCTTTAAGTCTCTCCTGGTTTCAGTAGTGTCTCTTTAAACTAAATATACTTCATGAGTATCTCTAGATAAACCAACTAGCAAAATAAGGGTTTGGGTTTTTTTTCTCATTGCACATCTGCACCCTTTGAAGGAATGCCCAGTTTTGGAGATTTGATGCCATCAAATTTTCTGAAGTGTCAGAGCTTACTACTGAGTGGGTTGAGCAAGAATAATTCCAAATTAAAATATGGACGTTGAAAATGTATGCTCTCAAGTAAGAAATCTTAAGATTTAGCACTTTTAAATTACCATTTTTTTTTAATCTTACCATAAAAGGCAACTCAACTAATTATTTTCTTGTTGTCCATCAGTATGTTACACAGATATCTTAATTTACAGAAATCTTTTTGGTAATTTGCCCTTATTACATCTTTACACTAATTGAAGGCATTGATGTTCTTATTCCATTTTTTCAAAAGTAAACATTCAAACATTGCTTTTCTGACAGAATGACAAATGTAAGGTTTGATTTAAGCCTGATGACAAGCAAGAAGGAAAACATTTCAAGTTACTAGGATAATTAGTTGGTAAGGGAACAGTGCAATAAATAGCTGCATTGACAGGTGCTATAGAACAAAATATTAAAGCAGAGTAGTCTGAAAAGAGTCAGAAATAATTTTTAATCACAGTGGAAATAAGTCCCTAAATCAAGTTCATTGACTGAAAACAGCACGAGTGACTGGAGACCCATTTTTTTAGAAACATTGGTTTCTAAAGATGCCTTCCTCTTTAGAATTCTCCAAACAGCCAGACAAAAAAAAAAATCCAGCAGCTAACAAAAATATGTTGCTACAGACAAACTGGTACAACGCGGTTACAATATCCTATGAAATACAAATGGTAGTGACTTTACGCAAACACTGCACAGTATAAAAATCTAGAGAAGGGAGAAAAAGAGGGGAAGCCAGCTAGGTGGTTTCTTCCAGAAATGCCAGGTAGTCCTGCTTTAATGAAAAACAAGGTGGCAGAGAGGTGGAAGAGGATAATAAAGGCCTGAAAAGAGAGGAATGACCACTAAGGCCATTATCAGCACCTCACAGCTGATAACGTGTGTGATTTATGGAAGATACTTAGTGCCAGATTAGTCATGTATTCTCTGTTCTACTTGTCTACTCTCCCCATCTCTACAGTACAGTTGTATTTCAGTATTTTTGAGAATTTATTATGTTATGAATTATTAAAGCCCAGTCCAGATTGGTTTAGTTTTAATGTACTTAATATTTTCTGTTTGCACTTCCAAATTATCATTTATTATAATAATAATATTTAATAATATTTATTATTTATTTATTATATTTAATATATTTATTAAATAATATTAATATATTTATTATATTTATTATTATTATTGAAACAAGAAACAGCAATAACTTGATCTTAAGACATAAGAGAAATCAAAAAGTATTAATTAAGCCTTATAATTCATAACCACTTGTCTGTAAATAACAGAAAGTCATCTAAAGGAGCTGGCAAGATATAATAAAAAAGCTTTTGGAAATGGTTATTTTATTAAATGTAGAATTTAGAAGGCTCTTTTCTTCCCGTCTGTTGGTTTTCATGGCATTTTGTATTAGGGAAGCAGCATTTTTAATGGCTTACAGTTGAGAAGTGATCAGCCTTTGACTCGCCCGTGGTTTGCAATCTGTCTCTTCCTAGAGCGCTAATCTGGCACAGCAATGCAAGTACAAACCCTGTGCCAAATCATGCACTGATATATGCCTCTGGTGCAATCCTATTTGACTTCAGTGGGAAATGCATGAAGTATAAATCTATGAAGGATTTCACCCCATGTTCTAAACCAAATGATTTTTAGTCTGATCTGCATGTGGTGTCGGGCAGTTTAGCTCCGTTTATTATCTCAGTGGAGTTATGCTGATTTACAACAGCCAAGGAGCTGGCCCCGTATGTACAACCTGCACTATAGCAATGAAAATATTTCACGGGAAGTTCTGCCAGAGAAATGCGCTACTCCCCAGATCATAAACCTATGTTGTACTGGAAACAATGGATTCTACACTCCTGCTCAATGCCTTTATTGCATCAAATACCAAAGAAAGCTACCACAAGCATGAAGAAAGATGCCTGCCAAAGTTCTTCACATCTGCTCATATTGCACTAATTGCAGCCATTTAAATTCTCCTGCTCCATTTGTTCAGCAGCAGTGCAGGAGACTGCCACTCCACACAATACCTTATGCATGATCAAAGGAAGAAAACAATTGTGAAGTGATAAGCTAAGATAACGTACAGATTGGAAAAAATTGCATGGAAATCTCATTGGAAAGGCTCTGTGGATCAACACGGAGATGTGGATGTGCAGTGCTGGGCTCCATGCAAATCTGCAGAGCAGAGGCCAAACCAAACTAGTGAAAAGTGTTGAAGTTCTGGAAGGGACAGAGAGAATTAGTATCCAAGACTAAAGGATTTGCTAGTGAAATCCAAGGCAAAAATATCCTGAGAAAATTTGAACTCAAGTTCCTATCACATTGGTATCTTTTAATATACTAACAAACAATTTCCTCCACGTCTAAATGAGGTAAAAGACTACTTTGAGGTAAAGAGTGAAATACATTAGTGTACCTAAGATAAAAAAATGCTGTTAGATTTTGCATTGTGTATATGTGAAAAGCTACTTTAATGATTACAGAAAGACTGTGTTAGATACATATTTTAATTAAAGTGAGGTATTTCATAAAAGCAACAAAACACGGAAGAATAAAGCTGTGGAATCAACTAAGGGGTTTTTAAGAAATGGTTTCAAAGAAATGTTAAAAGTAATATAGAAGGTATTTATTAACAAATTTAGAATAGGTACTAAGATTGAAGTTTGTAAGAACAAGGGGCTATTGATCATTAGGTAGAAGCTGTAATCAGTTTCACCAGGGTTTATTTATAAACTATCGATGTCAAGATACAGCCTATATATGGAGTGTTATTTTATTCATTTGCAGAAAATAAATCATTTTCTAGACATCTATACTTAAAAACAAATCCCNAAAACAAACCCCGTCAGAAATAAAAAAAAAGGGGGGGGGGCGTGGATAAATAAATGAATGTTTGAATTCAGACCTCATCTTTGATAAATTGAACTTGACATGAAGGTTGTCCAAGATTTCATATTTCTCAGAAGAAGCGGATCTGGACAAACTTGTAATTTCGCTTCCCAGTTGAAACCTTTGCTCAAATTCTGCAGAGCTGTTGTCCCATGAATCATCATCTGTGGTAAAATCTGGATTATGAAGAGCCATGCACTGCAACCTGTCACACATTTTCAGTAAACATAATAAAACAAAACAGTGGTTTATTCCAACAGACAGTAGATGCAACTGACCTTGCATATCATTAAGTTCACTCTGAGAGCTTTTAATGGAAAAATTCATAGAAACAGATTTATTTGGTACAAACTGAGCTCACCTTGGTGACACAGCTGGGTAGACTGGGGAGCAAAAACAAAGCCCCTCATGACATTTAGATGCACCTTGGAGAACCAGTTCTCTGATGCACCAGACAGATGTACCTCAGGATTTGGTGCATAAAACCCCTATAAGGACCCTGACTATAGCTCTTCTGTGTCTTACAGTGCATCTGATGTAACACTGCATGGAGGAAGTGACAGCCCATGACCTGCAGTTGCCTATCATTAGGGGTCTCTAATCACCCTGACCTCAGACCTTACATCCTTCCCTTCCCCACTTACAGCCCCTTCTTTCCACTCAGGCTCCTCAAGAGTAATTCTCTGCTTACAACCCCTGCCATTCACTTTATTTCCCAGCAGGTTTGGTGTCAGGATATAAGAAACAACCATGCACAATTAAATAGAAGAGAGTTTAGCAAAAACTATTTCAAGTAAGATGAAAGTAACTCACCCATTTTCCTCTGAGGAAACCTTCAGCAGTGGTGTCTTCTCTGAAAAGCCAGTGTTTTTTGACCTTGAGCTGAATAATTTGGAAAAATTGAAGTGATATCTTTGGAGAGAAAAAAAAATAAACACAACTAAGTCCACAATACAATGATTCACTACATTTCTACAGACTATTTTGCTACAAGTGTATCTAACTAGTTAAATATTCTTTAAGAATGGTGTTCACTTAAATTAAGGTTTTCATTAAGTTTGAACTAGTCATGGTCGTTACTTCCCTATAGTCATGGGGGACTCTACTGCATAGAACAAGATAAATTTATCTTATCCTAAAAATGGCATCAAAAATAGTCAATTAAATTACCTCTGAATGCCAGAAAAGCAATAGACACCTAACTCACACTCACATGCTTATATTTTAGACACCTAAATTTACAGTGGATCAACTGTACTGTAATATTAGCGAGGCAAAATTTTTAAGGTATATAATTACATATATTCATATACGTTCACATTAATATACTTCATAAAACATAAAATAATAGGATAATTTCTGTCCCATAAATATCATTTGAGACATGGATCACCAGAAATCTACTCATCTCTACAACAACCTCAGCACACTTTGTATTACAGAAGAAAGCTTTATCTGAAGTACAGGTACTTCATTCCTGCAACACAATCCCTTCCAAACAGTTTCTGTCAAGTCTTGGTCCTGGTCCTGCAGATAATTAACAGACAGTAAGCTACCTCTTGCCAGATTGTAGCTTAGCATTGTTAAGAAGTCTTTTGCTAAAATATAAATTCCAAAGCTTAAGAAACAGCTGAAGAGAATCAAACACAATCACAGGGGTCTAGCTTCGGGGCAGGCTTCTGGGAGAGATTAAATAATTGAGCCATTTTAGAGTACTCTCCAAGACCTGGCTCTTCCAGAGATGCTTCCCTCCAAAACCAGCATTATTCAGACATGCTCAGATTTATTCTGTTCAAAACTGCAACTACCCACCACTAGAAAATCCCAAAGAAATCTGCTAGACATATCTCCGATGCAGATG
>VZTV01094094.1:21128-36715 GCA_013400875.1 Anhinga rufa
AAAATGTTTTCTGCTATTGCTGGACTGTGAGGGGAAAGAAATTATTAAAACATAGACAACTAATTATATATACAAAAGTGACTGGTAATTCAATCATCTAAATATAAGCCTAGACCAAAAAGAAGGATCTGTGTATTTAACTTTATAACACAATGGAAGACAGTGGAATTTCTTTCCATTTGTAAAGGTATGCTTGAACTCAGACTTTGCAAAATTAAAACCTCCAGATAATGCTTCAGCTTGCTTGTTTAGTAGTGTTATCATTCAGAAGCCATGCTAGGTGTGGAGCAACTGGATATGGTTATTTCAGCCTTGAGCGGCCACAATACTCATTCAAACTCTGCTGTAAGCACCGTATTTGCAGTCTCAACAGAAGAGAATGAATGAGTTAGAGAGACTGAATTATCCAGTACCTCAGGTCAAATGTTGGGCAGATTACAATTCAGGTGCTACATTGCACTGACAGTTCATCTGTGAAGAGATGATTGCATACTCTGAAGCTATCGAAGTGCTTCCTTTTTTTAGATAGGAGAATATCATTCACACAAGTGGAGAAATTCTGGTATTTTGAAGCAAGTGTTATTTTAATCTTATCATAGCCTTAGATGTAAAAGATTACCTAGAGCTTTTACAAAACGGAATCCATAAGTATAGCAAAAACACTATCAGGACTTTAAATGTGCGCACTACTGATATGCTCCTGGTTAATCCCGGAATCCCACTACATTTGAAGTTTGCATCCAAAGGTGACAATTTTAATAAAAATTCTGATCATGGACCTTGAACTCTTACATTCAGAAATTTAACTCACACAAAGACCAATTAGCTGTTTCTGTGTTAAACATAATGAAAGCACTTGTTCCACAAAAAAGGCTCCAAATAATATTTACTATATGCTGTTCTGATCCAACCTCACATTGTGCACACCATTAACCTTTCCATGCTTACTTTCCTTCTTTTCCTCCTAGGACATGTACAAAATCTGAGATTAGTAACCAGAAAACTTTCTACAAAAACTTCCATTTTCTTCTGATTGTTAGAGGTTGATAAGACATTTCTCTGTGTTACATAGGCCTACATATATCTATTGACACTTTCCCACCTCAGCAAGTCTTCACCACTACTGTGAGTGAGTGACCAATCTGCAAAGAGTGCTGAAGGGCAAAGCAACCATAGCAATGGCAACCAGAAAGAGAGGATAAAGGTTTGGTGGAATGTGGTTTGGATGGCAGAACCTGAAGTGTAGGATCCAGAAGGCTAGTTAAAGACATCACTTTCACTTTCTTTTTGCACATTTGTTATCCTCACTTGCTGGTATAGATTTGCCACTTTTAAATGGAACTGTAGAGATTCACAGATTTCCAGGAATGACCAATACAGTAAAAACGGAAAAAAGTCTTCAGATAAAGTGAAAACACTTAGTACATGACAACATCAATTTGCAGAGAGTAAAAACGCATGGACAAGAATAAGCAGTAGGAAATAGCCAGGCTTGACAAAACAAAAATAATTAGAGAAAAAGCAGAAAAGTCTCAACTCCCCCATGATGTGATTACTCTAATTAGAGAATGAGAGTAATATAAACAATAAAGTTAATTAGGGTATAAGAGAATCTTGAGGGATGAAAGCTCTAGAAAGAAAAATTGAAAAAACATCATGAAAAAATAGCATGGATTATAAATATTAAAGTCATCCCTGAATGGAGAGCCTAATGCAAGCCCTTCTGTGCCTCTCATACTTCTGCAGAGACACTATTGGTGCAATTTGGTCATCCACTTCATCAAAAGATAACAGACATTGTCTGCAAGAAAAGCCTAGGAAGACCCAAAGACCACCTGTTATTAGAGAAGCAAGTCTGCAGTGCTCAAAAACCTTCTCAGCATCATACTTGGTGCTCCTCAGCCCTGCAAGTGGCTGGCAGTTATGACACTACGTAAATAAAATAGAGATATCATTGTCACATATTTCAAAATCTAGGATCAGTTTACACTTTGAATATTTCTTCACAATCAAAAGAAATAGAAACTTTGGCTATACCTACGTGCTAGAATGGAGTGCAATCTATCTCTGCTGAGCAATTCAGCAACATTACCAAGGAGCTAATCACCAGGTCAGCTCATTAGCCCATTGTGGATAGACCTGTTCATAGGATCAGAAAAATTGGTCTGAATTGATGCTATGCAAGGAGCTGGTAAACTGGACACCAGTTGTGTCCAGTGGTGTTCTCTCATGATTTAGACTCAAAAATCATTAGTATTTTATACATGAAATATGAGAAGAGACATGAAATTATTGCCTTTACACATGTATACACTTATACGTAGATATGCATGTAGATCTTCACACAATTCTTATTTCCTTTTCATGCAAAAGTGATGGGAGAAAATTAAAACCAAAAGCTATGGAAAGAAGTATTTGGCAAGGACTTCTACAAAGTCTTACATAAGTCTTACATAACACCACTCATATGGAAAAATCCATGTAGAACTGACATCAGAAGAATTGCATGTCCTGTCTCCTGTACAACCACAGCTGTGGCCACATTCATTCTTACATTTGCTGCAGCTGAGCATGTCTTGTTTTTTTAATTAAGAGAAATCTTTCAAACAGAAGATTGTGTTCTTAACTACTTGGCTACTACTGTGACAGTCATATATACAGATTTTGGCTTTCTCTGCAGGAGTATAGGTTTGTTCTGAGGAAGCGTGTGTTTTCTGAGCTGGTTACTTGCAGTCAAACTCATACTTTCCCATCACTAATCTTTCAAGCAATTACAATTTCTGACTGTCTCCACAGTAACCCAGAAGAGGAATCAGCATTGTAGGAGGGGCTGTCCACACACCCCAGATGATACAGCAGGTTCTGCCAAGTCATGGAGGTGTCCACAGACAAAGCTCCAGCTGCCTGACAGAAGCTGGAGAAGAATCTCACCCACAGCATGAAAAAATACAAGGGTCCAAATGCAAGCCCTGGTCATGTATTGCAGAAGCCCCCACAATCTGTGGCTGTGCCACTGCTCCCACACATGAGCAAGGTTCACACTCTTCTGGTGGCAATTTGTACTTCTCTAAGTCTGTACAGCAGAGATATGACCTTCAATATCCTATGCTTATTTGGGCAGTTTAAGGAGAAGCAGGCTTCTCCTGCCCTCCTGGCCATGTGGAGAGGTACAGGGGGAGCAGAAGAGGAAAGGAAGAGATGTGGGAGACTCCAGTTGCTCCCACTGGTGGGCTGCTGACTCCTCGGACATCATTCAGAGTTGGTGGCTGAAGACTGCTGCAGGTTCCACCTACAACATGCCGCTATCTTCCATTACCTTCAGGTGATAACTTCCAAAGTCTTCATGGGACTTTGGATGAAGTCCAAAGAGAGAACTCAATTCCTGCCATTGAGCACCAGACCTGTGCTCTGACCACATTTTCAGGCATTTCCTGATGTGTTTACACATGCCACTTTAAACAAAAGGAAAAGGAAGACTTTGTGGTAGGAACTGCTGTTCAGCAACAAGCAACCTTTCAATCCCAAATACGCTACAGCAGAGGACACCAAAAGAAGCAAGCATCCTACGGGAACCTGGGGAAGGAAAAGACCACATTCATCCTAGTTAGGTGGCAAACACTTAAAAGAATCACTAGGTTTGGCTGGAACCTATTATTTAGCCTTATATTGAAAAGATTCATCTTGCCACACAATGCATTAAGTTTTCACTCCCTATAATATAAAGCACACATTTTAAACATCAGCTAATATAATGCTTCATCTGCCATATGCTAAGCTGTGCACCCAACTATCAGTAAAAGAGCTATTTCTATGACAACAGAAGGGAATAATTCTCACTTCTACAGAAAGGATTTGGTCAGAATTGAAGAAGAGGTGAACATGGATGCATATGTATTGGGCAAGAACATCAACCGTTTTGAACATAACTTATTGGAAATTTCACTATATAAAACATTAAAAGCAGAATCTCTTCAGGAGAAAGAAGACTTAGCATGCTTCCCTGAATTAGTAATCACTAAAACCATTATAAGTGTGAGATTGCCTCTTAAACAAAAGTCCAGGAATACTACTGAGCCAAGAAATGATAACAAATAGAATAAAAATTTAAGCAAATTTTCCTAGAGGAGAAGAAGGCCTGAGTAAGAATATGAGAGATAATTAATCATGCAGAGGACTAATAACAACTGTAAGACTTTAATTTATCATTTCTACATTCTTATAGGCTAAAACCTCATTTCAGAAGCACCATTTTCCCTGAATAGAGATCATTTATGCAAATCATATGTACTGAACTAATTACTCTTATCGTAACTGTAAACAAGCACAATACAGAAATAATTTGAAAAACAGAGAGGTTTTTACCACACACACACCCCCCACAAAAAAAAAAAAAAAGAAAAAGAAAGAAAACCCCACAGTAGTTCTTGACTGCACTTGAAACATACTCTTAAACCAGATTTGGTATTTATCAGTTTCTGATGAAGTGCACTTTTGGACAACTGTTACATGATACAAACTGTGCTGACCAACATCATAGTATTCAGCTTTTAAACATTTCCTGTGTACTAAGCAGCTGTATACATACATCCATCAACATCATGATATATATGTGCCCACACAGAGACACAACCCGACGTCATGTTTTCTCCTCGCTGGTAGCATGTCATGGGGAACCTGTTATGACTACCCATCACAAATGAAGTATGGTCAACTGATACACTAAGAGTCAAGGGGAGGATCAAAGACTACAGAGCTCATATCTCTAAACAGGCTCCAGACTTTTCCTGATGACTGCTTTATGTAGCTTGAATTAAATCAGCAAATAACCTCTAGACCTATTAAAAGCATGCACCATTAAGATGTCAGAAAAATTTAGCAATGAAAACACTACTTAATATAGACTCATTTTCTCTTTGACTTTCCTAATTTTCTGTTAGTCGGGACTGTACAGGATTCCCCAGAGGACTGCAGTGCTGGCAGTTCCTGACAGCAAGACACTGCAAAAGGCACAGCCAACTGGCAGGTCTCATTGAGAAGCGTCTGCCATGCCAAGACCCTAGGCAAATAAAGAACATGCTTAAGAAAGATGTAGTGAATTATGTGCCAAGCTTTTCCAAGACAGAAATGGTTTCCTATATAGGATATAGACAATGTGCTTGCTTCATTCAATTCTGCTGGATTTGGAGAGTGAACATATCCTGCAAGAGCATGTCACAGTGGTCTCTCCTTCATTTGTGCAATATTGTGCTATTTTAAGAAATAGGGCAATTTTAAGTTCAGAAATAGCTTGGAAAATAGAGTGGTTCCTGTATTTCCTTTCTTTAAATCAAATCAGTCTTGGTAGGGTCATTGTACTTCCCTGAAAAATGAAATTTTCAGATACCTCCAGGACTTTTCCTGGAGGTATCTGAAGGTAGCTCCTTTTCCTCAAGAGTCTTTGCTTGCTTCTGTCAGCAGAAGTCTCCATCAGGAAGACATCATCGGGGCAGGGTTAACAACTTAGTCACACCAGGACCCCATGGCAGTGGGTGAAGCTAAAAGAGAGTACTTAATCCTTAAACTGCCTTGAAGCTCCTCTGACTCTACCTAAGAGGACTAAGCTGCTCTCCACATATTTTTCATTCCTGCATCAGGGTGCCATGAGGGATGCCTGCCCAATGGGAGGAAGCGAAGAGCAGAGGGTCGTCATGGGTCTGGCAGGGGCACGTCGTCCTCCCCACGGCCCATCTCACAGCACCCAGCAAGGGGGCAGGGATGGGACAGGGACGGGGACCAGGGCCAGCCCAGAGCTCATGACTACCCAGCAGGGCCACAGTGATAGGGCAGGCCCAAAAAGCCTACATTTTGAAGGACTGAGAAGTTGCACTAAGAAAGTAGTAACTACTGTTTCCTCCTCTCATTTTCTGCTTCAGCAAAGAAAATTGGAGAGCTACAGGAGAGAGCATGCAAAAGATGCAGACAGTCTGAAGGAGAAAATACGTTTCAGGAGCAGGTGCTGCCAAAACAGTTTAGCTGTTGATGACTGCCAGCAAGCTGCAAATTTGAAATAGGCAGCAATAGCCAGCATTGGTAGTGGTCCAAATTCCAAAACCCCAGTTTCTCTATGGATTACATAGATAACCTGTTAAGAGGTATTATTCTTAAATGCTGCAGGGCATACTGAAAAATGAATCTGCTATAGGGAGACAATTTATCAGTAACACTTTAAGCATAGCTGCACTTGTAATACTTTAGCATATTCCGCAAGCCTGGATTTTAAATGCCAGCATTTCTCTTTGGCATTCATAAGGGGCTTCTAGCTCAACCAACTCTGATGCTAACTGAATTTATGACAAATAAATGGGGGGAGGGGGGAGGCGGTGTCACAAATTTTTCATAGTCTGTGAGGCAATTCCAAGAATCTCTCAAGTTAAGGAAGTGGTGACAACTTAATATTTTAATCTCATATCCAAGCAGGTGTCTTACAGATGCAATATAGGGCACTGGGATGATGGAAACATGAACAGAAAGACAGGTCTGAGAAACAACTCTATGATGTGACCATCTCTAAGGAAGGTTATTCTTCAAGAATTGCAGTGATATGATGTGGTAGTCTCAAAGGTTTGGGGGAATATATATCAAAGTATGAAGATTCTCTTTCAGACTAGCTGACTTTAAGGATGATACAAGAAAAGGAAGCTCTATTAAAAGAAGACCATTGACCACTTCCCAGATGAGGAAACGCTTTCCTACATGATGATGAGACAGGATTATTTTAATACAATTTTCCTTAATCCAAGCAATGTACTGACAGTCTGTCACACGTAATTATGCTTTTGGTTTTGCATATGCCTATAATATACTCTTATGCCACTCACCCCAGTTTTGGAGATTGAAAAGAGTAATTAGTGACCTATACTTCAAGAGGAAATCATGACGAAACTATTTTTCTTCTTTTTTAATTTATTTAAAAGTTCCATATGTTTCATTCCAAGAATTTGGAGATAACATTATTCATACCTAAAACTTTTAGAGAAAAAAAGGAATTTTGTCACTAAAACCAAAGTGTCTCCATTGCTTAGATTTAAAAAAAATGCCAGACAGACATACAAACAAGCTGATTAACATGAAAAAATGTGACTGGATTCTGTGCCTGGATATGTGTTAGAGAGAGGAGGTGAAGGCAAGAAGCAGGCCTCTGCAGGGCTTAAAAAATTCAAGTTGTCATCAAATTAAGCTTTGTTTTAAAAAGGCACTTGATGGATCCCAACTACTGTAAGCTTGCTGGGACTTGTCTTTTGCCCTTTGGTCATAAAAAAAGTAAACAAGGCAAGTTCAAGAACTCTCATATCTAGTAAATAGTTGGGTTCTTATAAGGTATTACAATATAACTAGGACAACTTCTGTGACCTTTATGTAGACCCTCATCTCAGTGGACTGGACCCAAAAATAATGCTAAATTCTCTCCAAAGCTAGGGTATGAGACATAGTACTCAGAGTAGGCAGAGAAGAAACAGCAGTAAAATTTAAAGATAAATAATTTCAATTCATAATTCCAATATATTCAATAAAATATTAAAATAACACTCAAGTTGATAAATATTTTTTTTTTCACTATAATGGAAGTCCTTCCATTATATTTAATTTTTTCATTATTTTAATTATAATGGAGGTACTAAGATTTCCTTTTCAGGTTCTGGCTGAGCATAAGACACTGAGGGTGTTCATACAGCTTTTGCCATCTAAAAGACTGGTCTAGGATAGTTACAGTCACTAGAAAGAGAGAGACCTCTTCAAATTATTTTCATTCTCCACATCTCTCATGTTGACTATACAAGGAACCTGCAGTATTATCTTTGAAGGGGCAATAGGCACAAGTTGGAACACAGGAAGTTCCAGTTAAACATGAGGAAAAACTTCTTTCCTGTGAGGGTGCCAGAGCAGTGGCACAGGCTGCCCAGAGAGGCTGTGGAGTCTCCTTCCCTGGAGACATTCACACCCCGCCTGGACGCGGTCCTGTGCCCCCTGCTGACTATACAAGGAACCTGCAGTATTATCTTTGAAGGGGCAATAGGCACAGGTTGGAACACAGGAAGTTCCAGTTAAACATGAGAAAAACTTCTTTCCTGTGCGGGTGCCAGAGCATGGCACAGGCTGCCCAGAGAGGCTGTGGAGTCTCCTTCCCTGGAGACATTCACACCCCGCCTGGACGCGGTCCTGTGCCCCCTGCTCTAGGTGTGCCTGCTCACGCAGGGGGGTTGGACAAGATGATCTCTGGAGGTCCTTTCCAACCCCTACCGTTCTTTGATTCTGTGTTTGAGATAACAGAAAGAGTTCTTCACTAAATAATGTATAAGCCTCACACAAACAATGTCTATATTACAGCGTACCAAGAAGTACTTTTTTTGTGTACTTTTTATTTGCTCATAGATTAAACCTCTTTTTAGTACAGAAGACTTTTCACCAAAAAAAGTTATTCAGTGTTGATGAGGAATAAAAATAACTATGAACAAATCCTTCCAAACATGATTTCCTCATAACTTCCTAACAAGTAACTTCCAATACAGGGTGAATCCACATCACTGCTCATTACGTTCTGCCTCAAGTTATATCAGAGACAAAAATATTTTAAAGCACTGAAAATCCCAGAGGAACAAATTAAAGAAACCAAACTGAATAAAAAGGTAGCTGATAATAATACAATATTCGTTCTCACATTTGGAGAATATTTAGTGAAACCATTCAAGAATCAATGCAGTTTTATCTCACAAAGATAATGCTCTTCCCTGCAATTACCCTTCACTAAGATCACTGTAACATGTTAACACATGCAGTTTCCATGCCTCAGGAAACTCATTCCACAGTGTTGGGTTCTGTCTTGCTACCAGCCATCTTTTTTTTCTGCCTTGAAAGGCCTCAGATATCTATAGGTACCTGAAGGCTACAATGTCAGAGAAGAGCTATCTGATTTATGTTAACAAGCAGCTTTAAAACACAGATTTTTGATTCAGTGCCAATGGGAGATTAATTTGAAACACAAGATCTAAGCCTATAAACACATTCAACTTAGATTCTCAAAGAAAAAAAAAAAAAAGAGGAAAAAAAACCAAAAAGCCAGGATTATAAATAATGCATTCCAAAGAAACTCTGAGAATTTCCTTGTCTCATGCAGAATAGCATGCAAATTATGTTCGGCACGTCTCCCCCCAAGTGGGGAAACTGATCACAGAAACAAACAATAATGATGCCATTTCAGGTTCCCCTCTTCCTGATTTAAGCTGTAATCCTTCTCCAGGTAAGAACACACTCCTGTGCACTGGAAAGGCAACAAAACAAAATCATGCCTCTCAGGGTTCAGAAGGAAATTCCTTTTCCTACACAGCAGATGGCTTTGTTCCGGCAACACAGTTTAACTATACGTCATATTTCTTGATAGCAATGATGCATACCTTCCCTCCCAGTCACACAGATGCCAGACTCTCTTCTCTCAGACACTGTGTTCCCTCTGGCCCTATATAGAGTGACACGTTGGTTACTCCATAGCCTCACAGAGGTGATTTCCTTCCATCTTGCTCCTGACATAACATATTATTGATGAGAAATGCCATAATATTTGCTATGCATGTTCTAAAAATCAGCATTGTCCCAAAGCTAAATAAATCCTGGACATTGATCACAAAAAAAAAGGTGGAATTCTACACAGTAGCCATATGGTTAATAAGTCTTTGTATACGCATGAAAATTTCTGTCCATCCAGACATGAGGTTACATAAATAAAACCTCAATCTGTGTTCCCAAAGAAAAAGAAAAGAGAAAAGGAAAAGTGTCAGTGCTGCTGACTTGAAAAAAAAGTAATTCTTCAGCAACAGATTATCTGCAGAAAAGGGGAAACCCCATGCTGACATAGCTGCCCATTGTCATCAGCTTCTGTCTGTCTTCTTCCCCTCATTAAGGCCGAAGGCTCCCAGCTGCTCTACAAAGAGACAGATGAAAAAAACCCCAGCAGGTCCATACAAATTAACTCCATTAAAGAAGCAAGACAATATGACTGTCTCCAAAAGCAGAAGAATTTAAATGAAGGATCTCTGTTACTGGTCCCATCCTGGCAGACATGCCATGGAGCACATGTAATTTAGACAGTTAAAGACAGAAGAAAATTTACAAAAGTTTTGTTTGTTCAGGCAGATATAGCACCTGAATAATTATTAAGTTTCAATCAAAAACACTTGTAAGCATTTTAAAAAGCATGAAAAAGCAGGTCTTTCATCAAAAAAAAAGCAAAGCTTGTCCTTTGCTGTGTGTTGGACCAGGCAATTAAGCAGCTATTTGATTATAAACTGAAATGGATCAAAAAGGTTTAGTGCTCTTGAATCAACAGCACCTGCAAAAAAGAGATGCCTGAAACACACATCAGATGCCTGAAAGATGGACAAAGTATAGTACTAGCAAAACACAGCTTCTCACACATATCTTTTGAATAAAACAGCCACAGAAACTGTTGCCAAGATAAACAGCCACTGCACTAGCAAATGTCTTTTTAATACAGTCTGCACAGGCAGTTTGCAAAAAGAAATTATCAATAGAGTGTGACATAGCAGGAAAACTGAAGGATACTCTGACAATACGGAAAGGCAAAGGAAAAAGAAAGGTAAATGGATAATCTAGGCAGTGGAGCAATAAACAAAGTAACAAAAACAAGAGAAAGACAAGAGAGAGACATTAAAATGACCATAACCAGATATTGTTCTTAAAAGTTAATATATAGGTAGCTCTTCCGCGTCTCAAGAATCAACAGAGAATAATGTTTGTTCCTCTACACAAAAGTAACAGCTTTAAAGCCCCAAAAATGGAATCTCATTTGAGTCATGGCACTTAAAAGTAGGTTACAATTGCAAAGAAAATTTTAAAAACAAACAAACAAGCAAAATGTCTATGAGAAGCAGAAGTCCATAGCACATTGTCACAGACAAAAAATCATTTTCTACTATTTTAAGGTTACGCAATGTGAAAATTAATCAGAATAGTGGAAGAACTAAAGCTACAGGAATTATCTCCTCCAGAAGCATTAGGAAAAAGAGTGGGCTGGAGAGAAAAAGTATCATGACAGCAGAGCTAAAAGAACAGATTTTAACTTAAGACAAAAGCATATAGACATATTACATTTTTAAAAGGCCATTGATTTAGAAAGGAAGAATGAACTCCATCAACATTTGTTCTTCATTGTGAGAGATATGGTTAGAGTCTCAGCTCCACAGTGTTATTCTAGTTTATATATTAATTTATTTTGGTCAACAATTAAACACTGTAACCTCAGTGGGACAAGGTATGCTTCTACTTGCAACTTTCTTGTTAATGAAGACTAAATGAAATGTAGACCATGATACTATGAAGACCTCATCCCTGAAGAGATACACATGCAGCACCGGTAGGATCCTGATGACTAATTCTACATAAAAGTAAATAAATTCCATTACATATAAGGAAGTTGGTGTCAATACTTATTTTGATGATCTCAAAGCATTATATGTATGACCTAAATCTCCCCAGATTCATACAGTGTTTAACAAGTATGAAAAGCCAGAATTCTCTTTTCTCCATCCTGTCTGCTTGAGCCTAAAATATTTGTTGGATTGACACATGAAGAAAATTAAATTATCAGTCCTACTCTAAACCATAAATAAAAAGGTACATTTGTTGCCTGCTTTTGATATGGAGCTCTTGAGTATTCTGCCTCACAAACATCAGATTTCCAGCTGAAGGAAAGCATGACAGGTCTAATGACATCAATGGAGCTTTTTCAACTTTTGTTGACAGACCTGTATGTTCAAAATTGTGATTAGCATGATATCCATACATACAAATCCTTACGACAATGTATCATTCTTTTTTTGCCAAGGATAGTCTGTCTTCTGTCAAAATAGACTAGTAGGAATACTTCTGGCCATATAATCCTCTTCAATACTGTTATACAACTATGAACTATAATGGGCGCTTGTTGCCATTTTATGGTTAAAAACAACAGTTTTCCACATGCTTATGTTCAAAATTGTTACTCTGAAACATCACTATTCCTTACAGTTCTGATTTAGCTCATTTCTGGGTACAGGCTACAATATGCCAAGTAGACATGAGCTGAAAACGTTGTCTAAAACACACAAATTCCGTTGTGCCACTTCTGTGTAGATGATTTGCTCTTGTTGGCCTGCTTTGGAAAGCACTGGGAGGCACTTTGCACAGAGCATCTTGGCAAAGAAGCAACGTGCTGTCAATGGATGCAACAAAACTGTGTATTTTTCAATATGACAACATAGCCTTACTGGTTTAGCTTACACAATTGAAGACGCATCAGAGAAAACAGAAGTGCATTCCTTGTTACCCTCCATTCTGCGTTTACCATTCCTTTTATCAGACAGATTCACTAAATTCAGGTTCATGCTTTTCACTCTAAGAGGTTTACATGACGAACCAGCTGTCAATAGACTCCTAAAGAGGATTGCAGTTCACATGTCATTGACATGGCTGAAGAGGAAGAGTTGCTCCTATCACTCCTAGAAAGATTAGAGACAAAAGAATATTTGAAGCTGCTTTTACTTTTGTATTTCTAAGCAGCAGAGAAAATAAATTACATAAGACCACAAGAGTGGGTAGAGAAGTCACTGAAATATTTACCTACCCTATTCAAGGAAGTATTGTATTAATCCAGGATTAGACTTCTTACAATAAATTCATCAACAGCATAGTGCTTCCTCCTCAAACTGCAAGTGCAATGCCCTGGCAGCATACCAGTTCAATATTACTGCCAGCATGGCTATCCAAGAGAAATGCTTTCATATTCCACCATTGCCAGAGCTTCACTTCAGGCAAGAGAGTCCTTACAAAAACACTGCTCAAGGATACCAGGGAGTGAATGACAGACAGACTGTGTGTACTGTCCTTAACAAATAGCCTGGAAAAGGGAGTACTTCAGAAAGTGTAAGCAAAACCTTCAGCCTTTCACAGCTGCTTCTGAATGATGTTAATTCACAGCCAGTACTGAGTCAGTATCTTCTGCCACACTTCTGAAAGCTGCTGTAACTGCCAATCTGTTTTCTATCTCACCCTGCCCAAAAGAACTCATAAAACGTATGTAAAGGAAAAAAAAAAGAAACCCAAGTGCATTAATTCTGAAACTACCCAGTTCTGACAGTCCCGGCTCCAGCTCACTGTTTTGTCCTTCACTTAGCTCCGACCTGCTGTGGACAGAGCTCTGCATGGTCTCTGACTTCTGCTGGTCCATTAGCACAATTATTGCAGGTTGCCCCTGCAGACACATTAGTATCTATCAAGCAGAGAATTGGTTGCTTGGTCACTGTCTGTAAGCATTTTGGTGACTCATTTATCAGCTTTTGCTATATTTCAGAGAGTAAAACACTTGAGCTCCATACGAATAGCAGGTTTTAAAAAAAGCCATATGATTTGCCAGACTACAGACTGTGACCCTATTTTTTTTTTAATTCACTGGCTAATTTCTTCCATCTGCATTAATCTATTTTTCCATCAACTACATTCAATTTAACATGAACTGCAGTTCTTAAAAGTATGACTACCACTATCCTGGAACTTTTTGCTGTGACTGAGGAATGATTTTCAGTGCTTCTAAAACAAGCACACAAACCACTCTGATGCTAATTAATTCTAATGGGAGAGACATTTAAATTGTTGGGCAGACTGAAACACGTCTTCATCACCAAGCAGAACTATGCTCTGAAACATCTGCTCCTAACAGTAAGCTATGAAAAAATAAGTAAGGAAGGAAAGGTTTCTTTCTGTACCCCTTGCAGGGTGGGGTTGTTTTATTTTTTGAGGGAACATGGCCTTCCATGTTTTTACCTCGTTAACATGTCTTGTTTTTCTTTGGAAGACCGAACTGTATGTACTCACTAGTGCAAGGCGTTCAAGGTAAGCAAGGAGTACTGCTAACTCAGCTGACTCGCTTCAAGGTTTGGGACTGACAGTTTCATACTCTTGTTAACTGCAGCTTTGGGTTGAGTTAGGATTTTTTATCATAACTGAGGACTGATTACATCAGAGTCTCGCTTACAACCATGGCATTAACTTGACTTTATCTAATTCACTCTATAGCTCACTACACCCTGCTCTCACTCTGTATTTTACACTGTATTTCAGCTTCACCCAGTGTCCCTCTGTAGCCGCAAGGAAGGTTTTTCCACTCATCCTTCTCACTATTCCTACTGTCTCTGCATTTTATTGATATCTCTTCTTCCAGATGCTTCTTCTTCCACCTGAGTCTCAAAGTCCTCTGTCCTCCCTCCATGTTTGGCAGCAGCTCTCCAGTAGCCTGGGCAGAAGCTGAGGCAATATTTTGGGGGAAAAGCTCAGTATGAACTAAGCTACCCAAGCTCTCACCTGACTACCCTGACTATTAGGAAGGACAGTAGCCTGCAAACCTTTCCTCTCCTATTCCTTAAGGCCCTTGTATTTTCAACAAAACAATAGTCACCGGGAGAAGGAAGAGGAGGAGATAAACAGAACAATGCTGATCAAGAAATTTACTTAGAAAACAGAATGCCTGAGTTACAGTTGCTGTTTCAATTGATGTTTCATTATTTATTTAGAGTGATAAATTGAAAGAGCAAAGAAAAAATAAGAGTGCCTTGGAGCCTGGTGGCCCATACACTTACTCAAGAATTAGGCAGTGTGTGTTTACTATCACTCAGAGCAGAGTGGAAATTGTACATCCACCTCCTACAGGATATTTACAGTAAGGGAGACCCTTATTATGTCTTTTTTGATTATTTCTTTTTTGATTGGACTGTGAAACCAAGCTGCTCTTGACCTGGGATCTTTCCTCCTACACTCTGCAAAGTTCATGGGCTCCTGCACCTACCTTAGGCTCACTGGGGTTCAAGCCTTAAAGCTAAATGGTCCAAACTTACTGTCAAACATCAGATTCTTCTCCATTACTTGCTTTCTCAACTATTTTTGGCTGCACTTGCAGGTTTTGTCTTGCTCCATCCTTCAACCACAGGGCTTGGGCCCATGGAAATGTTGCCATGTTATGCAGACCATTTATCACCCAACAGCAGCGTTACAGTGGTTGCCTATCCACATGTCCACCTAATGCAGTTATAAATATAATGGCCATGGATTTCTAATGCTTTGTTTTCCTTCTCCCCAGTCACTGTCAACAAAGAATCAGTTGTTTTTCCCCATATAAAGCTTTTGCACACTTGCATCTCAGAAAATTAGGGACAAAACTGAATTCTTATTAATTAGTATAATTTGACCACCTGCTAGTGCAAAGTTCTGATTCCCACAAATTCTTTAGTATGTCAGAGCTGCCACCCACACATAGGCACATCAGCCAGGAGCAAAGCACGCAGAACGGTTTTTCAAAGAAAAAGGTTCATAGAGGGATACTGAGTGACTGAGTTATTTGCTTCATCTTATATTGATAGCTACTCCTCACATCAGCTATTTAAGCCCCATGCATGCCCTCCTGCTCAACTGTGACTGCCTTTGTGCAACACATTTAGTTTCAAAATCTGGCTGCCTGGTTGGCTTAACCCTTCGACCTTATAATGTAAAAAAAATCATTGCTGACATTA
>VZTV01094100.1:2624-23399 GCA_013400875.1 Anhinga rufa
AATCACATTTAGTCTGAGATTAAAAAAAAAAAAAATTGACTTAATAAGAAGGCACCATGAGACACCATGGTGAGAACAGACCAAAATAGACTTGTGACACAAAACCCTTTTTGAAGCATCGCTCTATGCAGTGGTATATTATCAACAGAGCAGATGAATAACTAAAATCCAATCTTGCTGGTTCCATTGAAAATCTGGGTTGATTTTGTTACATTAAAGACTATTATTGTGGCAGCAAAGGTCTAATTTTTACCTCACTATTAAAATTCATTGTAATAATTACTATGGCCCCATCAATGATAATGAATGTTGTCTGCATGTGTGCAGCCATGCATGTCCAAAGTGATATGCAATTTTTAACACACATTGTGGAGTCCTACCCCTTGTCCCCACCTGCACAGCCCTGTGTAACTATTAGGTTTTGCTTCCCACTCCTCCTTGCTTTTGAGATGACTTGAATTTCCTCACAGTTTATCCTGAATGCAATAAGGATCATGAATCTTATACAGACCTCACAGCAACAAGCTCAGTAAATCCACAGGAAAAAAGATGGTGAAAAAAGAGGAAAACAGTGTAAATGTACAGAGAATTGAGTCTTGTTATCTGTGTCTTATTTCATGTGTCATCACGTAATGAATGTGCAATCTGCTGTACTATGTAAGCACAGGGTGTTAAGAGAATTTACAGTATATGGAGTGAGGTTTAGAGTTATCAATAAGTGCTCCATCTGAAACAGCACTTTGTAACAGCAGCTAGAACAGTGTATATATACATCAGACATGCACACATAAAAATCCATGCATATGTCATAAATGTACACATACACACAGAGAGATATACAGAAATTCACATCAGTGGCATTTAAATACCTCTCCCTTTTCCAGAGCTCTTCTGTAACAAGAGTGATTTTCCTATGCATATTATTAATGAGCTTAATCCTGTAATTACTTCAGTTACACGCAGAGCTCTGAGAACTTGGGAAAACTTGCTTGGCAAGCGAGCTCCCAAAAAAGAATCAACTCTCCAGATTGAATGAACTCCACAAGCCCAGGGTGGTGAACATCACTGGAGAAATGCAGGGGGTAAATTGCAGTTAGTAGGAAGGAAAAGAAACTGCTCACCAAGGAAAAGAAGATAAAAATCAGAGCAATGAGAAGAAAAACAAACATGTTGTGTCTTAATTCTGTTGTTGGCTTTCTCCCTGGTAGAACTCCTGCCCCTGTCCTTAGTCAAGCCAGTTGTATGTGGCAGGAGCGCTACAGAGGGAGCAGTCATAGCACACAGGCAGTGTTATCTGCTTAAAAGGAGAGAACAGCCCACGGGGTAGAACTGTTCTCACATGGAAGGAGAAACTTGTGAGGTACTTATTGAAACAAACACAAAACCTATGAGTTCCTAGCAGGAAGAGCTCATTTTTCAGTGGGTAATGCAGCACAGTCACAGATATTTGGTATCGATTGTTTGTACAGAAGCTGGTGAGCAGCAGCACCAGGCTTTTGGCAGGTAGTGGCAATCACTATGGATTTAAAACAAAAACTACAACAGAAGACAACTAAAATCAGAATGATAAAACAGGAGAATGTTGTCAACTGATCATAATCTTCCAGCGTCACATCAGGCCCTCAGTCAAGTTTGGCCTTTCCGCTTTCCTTGCTTTTCCTGGTTCACTGTCACTATCTTGCTCAATAACTGAGATGATTTAAAAAAAAAAAAAAAAGAGAGAGAAGAAAGGCAAATTGCTGGTTTTGGAGTCATCACGTGAGTAGGTATAGCTCAGCGTGTAGATATCTAAACACATGCCAACAATAGTCAAAGCCTGGGCCAGGGAATGTAACACTGAACGCTTGCTTTTAGTAGCTACCTCCTAAGACTTCTGAGAAAAAACCACAAACACATGGAGCCACAGATCATGCGTAGAAAATATTTTTTTTTCACTGACTATGCATGAATCCACATGGCATAGCTTACTATGCTCAGTATCGTCTAGACCAGTGATTCTCCATTTTTTTTTCCTAAACTAAAAGATCATGTAGTATTTTAAAAAAAAAAAAAAGTTTCATACATAATCTTTTATGGTTTTCTCTTAGTCTAATTTTTAGTTGACTACTTTCTGAATTCTTATTCATTGCTTGTATTTTCTTCTCTCTCTTTTTTTTTTTTTTTTTTTTTTCTTGCCTAGACCCTTCTCAGGTCTTACAAACTGACAATGGTCTACAGAACACAGGTTGAGAAACACTGACAAATGGTGGCTGCTTGAGAACAAAGGATTCACTTATCTCCATAAAGAAGTGAATCAATCCTAGTCAGAAAGGACTTAGGGAAGACTTTGATGTATATGTAGCCTGGAACATGGTGTGGAAAACTTGTGGTATCGTGTAATAATAAAAGGTGTCCTAAGAGATGGCAATTGTCCAATAGCAAGCACGGTTGGTTCATGACTCGTGTTGCAGTGTCAGATAAGACAGATCAGGTGACTACTCCCACCAGAAATGTGCTAGCAGAGTAGAAAAAGTCGTCTTCTACCTGGATCGACTCCTGAGCATGTGATAGGCTCCATGAAATGTCCCCAGAGGATGCTTGCAGAATATAGTTCAAGGAAATCCATCAGCTTGTGTTTCCATTCAAATAAAAGGAGTAGAGAGGTGAGGTGGTTATAATTGAACTAAAGGAGGAAGACAGTCCATGGTAAATGGAGAGATAGGAATTGCATTCTCTAGCAGTGGTTAAGTTTTATTCTGAAAATATGTTTCATCCCTCACACAATATTCTATTTGTGTGGGAAAGGGAAGATGGTTCACAAAAACCTTTTGGAGTTATCTAAGGGTTTCTTCCCAACAGGCTATTTTCTTCAAAAACTTTCTGCTTATCACTATCTAGTCTATTATAAAAGTATATATTTCTTCAGAGCAATTTTATGGGCTCCAGCAATAAGGGAAAAAGATGGTGCTCTGAATTTCTCCTTTTACAGTTTTCAGATGTTCAACACGCAAAAGAGCTGTTTAGTGCCTCCACATCTTTAGCTTATCTGGGGCAATGCAGAAGGGAATCACACCATGACCACTATTTTTTTTTCACTTATCTGTCCTGAAACTATCGAGAATCTGACCCTCACAAGAAGAGCAGTACATGAAGGAAAAGGGGATTGTTTCGGCTGTACCCCACTGAAGATGTCTGTTCTTTCCCATTCTAGAGAGTAAGTCCACTAAGAGTCTCCATGTAGTTGTTTACAAGACCTTCTGCTAATCATGTAATTTCTTTGATTCCCTTAAACACAGGTGTCTCTGCTTAATTTTGTATGAGACACTGTATGAGACACTGATATCTGTATTAAACATTTTGGTCATGACTTTCAACCTGTGGGTTCATTTCAAGAAACACCCTTGAAGGGTGTCATTAAGCATGCATAGATAACAGTGATCTTGTCAAATATTCACCAGAAATGTGCTGAGACTTTTGACACAAAAAAAAAACCAACCTTACACAGGAGTATCCACTTCTTAGAGTAACTATTCTTGCTGTACTTTTAAAATTAAGCACTCGAGGTAAATACTATTATTGAGAGATAAGCTGCCTTGAATTGTTTTGCATTAACCACGAAGTAAGAGAACATGCAACAGCTGTGACCACAGTAGGTCAGTGCCTTGGCTCAGAAATGAGTGCCATCAACCCAGCGTCTCCAGTCCTATTACACTCCCCAGAATCCTATCAAAAACACGAGTCTTGTGGTTTTCAGGGATTTTCATGTGAGGAGAGATACACAACAATTTTGCAGAGCATTCTACAGTAAAATGCTTGTTCCTTAAGACACAATGAATAAGCAAGCACACAGCATTCAGAAAACAAATACCGTAAAGAATATGAAGTCCCTAAGTCTGGCTTTATTTTTTCCTGTAAGTCCTCCTATCCACATATGTGGCGTTTCATCCATCTTGCAGTAGCTCCCCTCAGCTGGAGAAAATAAACAAAAATTAAGACAAGATCCCTAGTTTACAAGAAAAACATTCCAGCCACTGTCAGAATAACGTAACAGAATAACAAACACCAATAACAACCAAAATCTGAAGGCAGATTTCCAAGTCCCATTTTCCTTATCTCAGCTTGTGTTTAAGGTGCCCTCACAGGGAAGCCATTCTCTTCTCTGTGTCCATATTTTTTTTTCTGTTTAATTTTCCTTTCACTTTTCTTTACCAAGAAATATCAATATTAGTATGTTGATAGCTGCCATTTGAAAGTCCTTAATGTTAGGGGTTGCTGAATGCAGCAGCTCCAAAGAGACAAGGTTGACACAGCTCAAGCTTGACCCCCAGGTCAAGCCAATGTCAAGGTTCAGCATGTATTCCCACAAAGCACATGCACACACACTTATTTAACACCTATACACATATATACACAGCTGCCTGCCCAGATCAACACATAGGGACACACTCAGCACCAATGGCCTCATCCTGTTCCACTCTCTGGTTGAGCAAGATGAAGGTCTGTAGTAGGAATATATATACATAGCATGCATGCAATGTGAATCTCTCCAGTAGAAGGGCTCAGACATTCAATCTGCCTAGTAGCTGTGCTTGGGCCCCAGTCTCCCCAGTTGCAACACCTGGATATATGAACCCTGAGATCATAGACCCACTCCAGCTGCTGATACAGACATCCTTGCAGGCACCAACACATACACACTGTGGGTTTTTCCAGTAACTGAGATTAGACACAGTCCATCCTGTTGGTCATGCTGAGCTCTCCCCAGTTGCCTCCTGTACAAAGACGTGCACATGCGCGCGTGCGCGCGCACACACACACACACATGCATGTGTCTCTCACTCTACCACCAGACCCCAGGCTCTGTGTCATGTGGTTGGGACTCCCCAGGTCCCTCCAACAGCCAACTGCTCCTGTGGTCTCACCCTTAGAGACACACACACCTTCCTGGCTCCCAGGCCACTTTACCTATTCACTGGCTGGTGAGGCTTGATGTTTGCTAGTGCCCACACACTGGCATGAATGTCTCCTATGATTGGCTTGGGAGTAGCTGGAGTAGGGTGTTATTGGGCTCTCCTATCTGCCATTGACTCTCTGTGGTCCTTTATGTGTGTGAAGATGAGCTTCTGTCACATAACCTAAACAGTATGGTGCTATTAGAAAGATCCCATTGATGAAGCACAAGCCATATGGTACCAATAACACTTGGGTAACATTAATTTCAGATGGTGATGTTTTAATGACAAAGGCTTAGATATTGCTTGGGAGCAACATCTGAATTGATAATGAGTCCTGTGTGATATCCCATTTGTATTGCACAACAACAAGCTGTGATGGCATGCAGCTGGATCACAACATGAGGATGGACAATATTCTAGCACCACCCAAGAACCTGTTAGGAGAAAATATCTGATTTTGGTAGAAGATGCTATCACACTACACAGCATAGCTTGGAAATGTGGCTTTCTAAACACTGTTTGAACTTTCATTTTTCTCTGTAATCAAAAAATATCCTTCAGCAATGGTACATTTCTTCTAGTGTAGTATCTTTAAAAAGACTTCAAACTGAATCAGCATTTGGGCATTGTACTGTGCGACTGAAAACAAGAGAAGAGCATAACCTCCATAAGCAGCCATCCTTTCTTTCACTTCCCCCTTTTTGGGTTTGCTATATCAGAAGTCACTCTGATGTGTTTCTATCAACTTTCATATGCAGGCAGCCCCTCAGCTGAAGATCTAACCTCTCATACATTAATATATTTATAAATAAATGAGTGCATTATGTATAAACAAAACTTTCTTCACACAGAACAGTCTTCAAAGATTTCCATGAAGCTTCAATAGGGATTCTTCACTCTATCATGAATCTGATGCTGACATGTTCTGAAGATAGTTTTTCACTTAGTTATGGTCAGTAAAAAAACTCAGAGGTAAATAAATCTCCTTTACTACATCATAGGCAGGGTTTTACTGCATCATAGGTCTAGCTATTATAAAAATATGCTGTTGAACTTATTCCTAGTGACCATTCTAGTGGAAGAAAAACATATATGTTGGAGGCAAGATATTGATAAGTAGCAGTAGATGACAGCAAATCCACCAATCACACACTCAACCATGTATAATTACAGGGCTTACTAAAGGAGATAGATCTTCAGGTGGTATGGGATACCATGCCTTCCCTAAACTCAATAAAGCTGATCAGCATCAGCAACAGCAGTGAACCTGACTCAAAACAACAAAATATGATTGATCATCTTTCAACTGATGAACTTACAGGAAAAACAGGTTTAGGTACACATATGCTTGAGCAAGTCCAGCAGAGAGCTACCAAGATGATAAGGGGACTGGAGCATCTCCCTGATGAGGAAAGGCTGAGAGACCTGGGTTTGTTGAGCCTGGGAAAAAGAAGACTGAGGGGGGATCTTAGCAATAGTTATAAGTATCTGAAGGGTGGATGTCAAGAGATGAGGCCAGACTCTTTTTAGTGGCGCCCAATGACAGGACAAAGGGCAACGGGCACAAGTTGGAACACAGGAAGTTCCACTTGAATATGAGGAAAAACTTCTTTCCTGTGCAGGTGCCAGAGCAGTGGCCCAGGCTGCCCAGAGAGGCTGTGGAGTCTCCTTCCCTGGAGCCATTCACACCCCGCCTGGACGCGGTCCTGTGCCCCCTGCTCTAGGTGTGCCTGCTCACGCAGGGGGGCTGGACAAGATGATCTCTCGAGGTCCCTTCCAACCCCTACCGTTCTGTGATTCTGTGATTCTGTGATACAGTTATTTTCCCATAAAATATGTGCCGTATAATACCTATTAGAAAAGAGATGCCAATTTATATAATTTTCTAATTCAGACATTATGTCTAGTAACAGAAAGAGACTACAATCTTGATTAGTCTCGTCTGGAAAAAGACAGTCCCTTTTTAATGGTTTTCTCCTGCCTTGTAAGTATGAAAGGGGACTTCTCCATTTGTTAAGGTACTTTGTATTACTACAGATTTTGTTTTCTTTACAAATAATACATTCAAACGTACATCTAGCATTTCAAGCTTGTGTCAAGTTCATTATCGCAGTTCAGATAGTGATCAATGGCACATACACCAGAGGAAATATGAAATTCATAGCTGGTAATTTTGTAAAATCATAGATACCAGAAAGATCCTCCTCTTCCAAGAAGTTACTTGCCAATCTCTTTTTTCTTGAGAGCAAATGTACAGGCAATTCATAAATGTGTTTCTCAACTACCATTCTCATTAATAACATAGACTGCTTAGTAATAAAAATCTATAATTGCTCTTCACTGCATCATAATTATTAGAACACAAACTGTCAGATTCATTCTTAATGAATGCCAGTGACTGGAAAAGAAGATTTACAGAGATCATGGGTATTGTTCAGATATCACAGTTATAAGCACTGTAAAAGGACCTAAGCAGTTAGAGTATGAAAAGCCTTTATTATAACCACAAAATTTTCACCCTGATTAGAGCTTGTGGTATTGACTTCCACAATTTAATTTATCATACTTTGCTGAATGAGTGATATAATGGAAGTTCGTTGGAAGTCATATCCTCTCAGAAGTAGTTCTCAATAGCTATTTATTATTATGTAAACACAGACTCGGCTCTCCTAATTAGTGATGTCACTACCTGAAAAGGTTCAGGTTCAATTTCGATTAGGATCCAAAATCGAGTGTTAAACCTAACTGCTTGAAACTTCAAACTGGAAAGAAATATAATGTGAAAGATTGCTGGTGGTGAGATTTTTCACACTTCTGTTCCTGTCCATGGCCAAAATTAACATTAAAACAGCTTTTCTCATTGTATTTTGGCACTTCCAGCTCTTTTACAGGCAAAATATTGAAAGTAAAATGTAATTTTTTAAAAATTACAGAACCTTAAATAACATTAGGCTCTAACAAAAGAATAAAAATGTAAGGTTTTTTTCCTTTCCTTTTTTCTTTCTTTCTTTCTTCTCTCCATCTTTCTCATTCCATTTCTTTCTTGTTTTCTCTCTTGCTCTCTGTTTCTCCCCCACGAAGCAGTGGTCTTATTCCTTTAACCCTTTTAACAGTTTTTTTTTATTGATGCTATTACTGAAAAACTCAGTTCATGAAGGTGTGTAAGCAAGTGCCTGAGATTAAATATGACCTCATTGACCTTAAAGATATATTCATATCCATAAAGAAGAATATGTACTGTATTGAACTGGGCCTTCAACTCTGCAATGAATTCTGTTAGTAGCATTAATCCTTTTTAACTACCACTCCAGTAGCAAACATCTTGATTAAGTGCTAGTGTCATTTGGCTAGCCTAGCACTTGCCTAAGTTGGGTTTTTTGCCCTAGAGATTCTAGTAAGGTTTCTTGTGCCTCTAGTCTGGAAAAACTTTCTCTTTTGGTCCCACCTTTGTCAGAAGAGGAGATCAGGACCTCATTATTACATACTGCAAGAATCTACTGAGGTCGTGAAAATGCTGGTGAAAGTTGGTATGAAATTTCTCCAGCTGCCTTGAGGCAAAATTTGCAAGGCTACTTCTAATAGAATAACTGGGTGGTCTGAAACAGTTAGTCTGATTTTCCCTAGGGCGACACAGGGGACATTCATACAAACTGCTCTGCCAGAGCATTGGTGGAGTCAGTAACTTCCAGGAGGAGGGCGGCTGAGGACAGAGATTTCTACAAACCAGTGCATTTGGATCTGAAAGAGGATATCTGTCAACATCCTTTATTTCACTTTTCTAAGAAAAATGACATTCACTCAGAAAAAGACAAGACTAGGTGTCCTAGCCTCAAAAGGATGCAGTAAGAATACATTGAGAAGGTAACATTCTCTGACACTGTGGAAACTACATGGGTAGCTAAGATAGTGCATGATTTTAATGATGTTCCCCAAAATTATCAACAACCTTTAAGAGTGTAATATAGGAAGTCCTAATATGCTCTGTCATTGTTGAAAATGCAGTATGTAAAATTAAAACATAAAACCACTGTAAATCTCTGCTAAACTTTTTGACAAAATGTTTTTCATTAGAATATAGTAAGTTGTGGAAAAAAGTAGCAAACTGACAGCTCTGGAAATGTCTCTGTCTGTCCACAAAAAAAATGTACTGCACAGGGAGCAGGAATAAAAGCTTCAACAGCAATGTTCCTAAGCTCTGATCTGAAGGGACTACCATCAGCCCATTATAGTCCTTGGCTGGTGACAAGGGTGCCAATTAGTACTGCCAAGTGCAATGATGGTGTTTCTGATGTGAATGGATCACTGCTGGAAACTAGAACCATGAAACTCATTTCCAATAGCCCATTGAAGAGCCCTCAGATGGTAGCAACTTTTAGTCACACAGACTTAGACTGGCATTGTACTGACAATGCGGAAATAAAAGACCCTATATCATATTACCAATCCCAAAGCAATCCGGCTTCCCCTCCATTGTCTTTCTAGGGAAGAGAGACCTCGCAGAGATTCTCTGAGGAATCATAAAAAAGAATGTGACTGAAACTCACTCTTTCTCAGATCACCCAGCTCAATCCTCATTTTGATTAGCTTTAAATACTTATAAGTACTGTGAAGATGTAAGGAAGGCTAAAGAATGGTAGAGATGTGCTGGAATATGAAATCTCTCATCTCCATCTTACTATGTATTTGCATGTGATTTAAAGG
Source organism: Anhinga rufa (assembly GCA_013400875.1). Taxonomy (NCBI): domain Eukaryota; kingdom Metazoa; phylum Chordata; class Aves; order Suliformes; family Anhingidae; genus Anhinga; species Anhinga rufa. The sequence goes on from VZTV01094100.1 coordinate 12,260, forward strand.
TATTATTCTAACAGCTTTATGTTGAACATAACATGGACATGAAACAAGTTGGTGACTTTAATCTAATTCCTTAAACAAATGGCTGCAGCTCCCAAACCACATTATCAACATGCAATTTCCTGCTTGGCAGGCTAGCCAGGGAAACTAAGTCTTCAAGAAGGACAAACTAGCCACCAGCCATAGTGATAATTGGACTGAAAAAGTGTCGAGGCCCGTCAACCTTACAATGTAGGAAATATTGCATTGTTTCTAGTCACATACAGATCTTCTTAGTAGAAAAGGGTATTTGGTTTCCTGCCATTACAGTGTAAATCTTTTCTTGAAAAATAGATTATCTAGTATATGTAGATATGTATGCATGTATATCTGCATAAGTATAGGTATTTGTGTGTGGTTTACATATATATGAGATAGAGATTATATATCTTATGTATCATTTTATACATACATATATATAAACCTTAGAGGTACTCCAAATTGTGTGTCTTTCCCATTAGTTCAGAACAAGATGACCATTCCTGTATTGTAACAGGAACATAACTTCAACACTATGGTGATAGGCAACATAAAACCTTGAAGCATCTTGCGGGGCAGGGGTTGTTTGTTTTAAACATGTCCCTGTCACGTAAACAAACATAGTGATCAATAGTGAAAAATGTTGTATGTGTAATTGGTTTCTAATTCTTCCCTACCACCTTTCAGTCAGAGGAATATATATTTTTTAGCAGATAAACTGTACTACATGAAACCATCCAGCATTTACATTTTCAGGCTGCTTTTTCCCTGGGTATAACAAATTACAGTATGAAGAACATCTGTTCATCACTGTACATCACTTTCAGGTGCCTCAAGCAACTGAAGCATAAGAAATGTACTCACCCTAAGTAAAAGAAGGTTTCTAGGTCAAAGAGATTTAGGAACATAAGTACAAGCAGTTGAAAAGAATAAAGGTGTTCATGCCCAGGAATTTGGAAATAAAAGAGGAAAGAGCACATTTTCAAACAACTCAGTCTGTCAGACAATTTCTGGAAGTCAGACAATTACCATTTGTTTGTACAATAGAACCCACAGCTGAATGAGTATATTCATTAGAACAATTTCACTGCTGCCCTGGCACACAACCTGATCCTGAGATTCTCATCGACGATAGGACAAATACTGTTAAATTACACTCCATTCAAAGACACTAAGCCATCAAAGCCGGAATTTTTGCAACAAACAATCACAAAAAAGATCAAGAAGTATTTGCACTTGAAAAATGCACCATTCCTTTTTTTGACCAAATACTTCCTTTAGCAAAGAATGAATAAACTCAGCATTCAGGTTTATAATCACTGTAGAAAGTACTCTTTTCAGTATTAGCTCCTGATTCCCAAATAAACCCACACAACTAAGGAATTTTGATTGTCTGGCCTCAAATGCAAAACTAAGGTCCAAGTATAAGATCCCACTGGAAAGTCTACCAGAGAAGGATTAAAGGAGCAGAAAGCATGGTCTGTGGGGCCAAATCCACAGCTCTCCTTTATGCAGAACAGCTGTCTGAATCCTAACACTACAGCAATTTAGGTTTTGGGCTGGTTACAATGATCCCGCATGTCCTAATCTGTTCTGTGGTACTCTATTATTCTATCACAGAGTGATTTTCTTTGGTTTTGGAGAATCAATCACATTGGCTGTCAGAATTCCATGCCAAATCAATCCAAGTGGTAAAGGAAATGGGATGTTTAATATTTATACCTCTATTACTTTACAGGGGGGTTAAGAGAATCAAAATCAGAAGAATATCACAGCACTCATTTCAAAAAACATTTCTCGCACAGAATTGATCGTTAAAATAGGTTGACCTTTTAAAGAAGCAGACACATTAATAATGGGCTAGACTACAGGGCATCTTTTCCCATCTCCTTGAGTGTCTATACGCTATAAAGCAGGTGTATATGCACCACTAATGGTTCTCCAGCTGCCACAGAAAAATACGCAGAAAAACAGCTGACCACCAACCTTCTTTTCAGAAGAGAAAAAGCAAATGCTGCTCAGCAAAATGCCTCCTCCTGCTCATGAAGACTACTTGGCCCAGAACCAGGAGTCACAGCCAGCTTCAAGGTTTAGCGGAGTTCTCTGTCTTTGCTGGCAGTTTTCAAGTAGTTAAAATCCTGGAACTTGCTTTAATGTTTATAGCAACTGCGACAAAAATATGAAAAACCTTGTGCAGTTTATGTAGAGATAAAGAGAGGTCGCTCTTACTGTGCATTGACCACTGGCATCACTACAGCAGAATATCATGCCAGAGAGGGTAAGGACCAGTAAGGTTTCCTATCTGACAATATATTTTCACATATGGATTTATATATCTATTGGAACATCAGTATTCATCATAGCATGAGGATTTGTAGACATTACAGTGATTTGCAAAAAAAGCATCAGATAAATGAAGAGATACCACTGGAATTGTCTGTGATGATTTAAAATATTTACAATTTACTACAGGCAAGGCTTTTTAAGATTAAGCCACAACATTTTTTCAAATTTGAAGATATGACTTAAAAGGAGCTGATCCACTTGTTATATTTTGATTTTTTAGGGACTTTATTTTTTTTGGAAATGGCACCATTTTTATCTGGATAAGCAAATGCATGTTTCTTTTATTTTTCCCCTCAGGAAAAGTCACAGCCTGCAAAGAGCTGGTTTTGCAGCAGATTTTTTTTCTCTGTCTAATATTTTGTCAAACTGTTTTTTTTCCTGTAGAAGGGTGTGACTGTGTTGCTTACCTCCAGGCACATATATTTAGAGCACTGTGTGTCAGGTGGACAAATAATAAAGTCATTAAGGGAAAACTCTGAAGTACACTTAATTTATGCAAACAAATTGAAGCTGGTGACTGCAATTTTTCTCACTTTCACTTACTGCTAACACACCAATATGCAAAGGAACACAGTGCAATGTATTGGGTGCAGGATAGACAATCTGAAATGTGTCCCCATATGTACTAGAAGTCCTTTGCAGATGTCTGTATCTTTTCTATTTACATGACAGATTGCAGACACTCCTAAGAAGCTGTTAGTCTCATTTTCATGTAGTTTTTGCAACTTTCTTTTTTTTCTTTTGTATTTTATTATTTACTTTAAAAATCCCATATTGACATTATTGGTTCCTCCAAGGTGTACTTGTACACTTCTGTGAGAAGACCATGCATCCTGCACAGGTTGTTGTTGAGGCCAGGTAGGGTCACCAATCCTGAGTAGATTTTTTCAGTAGCCTCTCTCTCTGCAATGCCTTATTTCTACTGATGGGTTTGCCCTATTGCAGCACCACTCTAACCAAGGGATATATTATTCCCATTTTGGAGAAGAGAAATTGAATCATGGGATTGCTTCCTTGCAGTTATGTGCGAATTCTGCAGCTAAAGCTGTATTTCAGCTCAGGGCTCCTGAAACCCTTTTCCCATGGACATGTCTGCCATCCAAACATGTATCAATTCCTTGACCACACCCTCACTCCTTGCCCCTTCTCCTCCAAAAGAGGAGACCAACAGGTGCACCTAAAAGAATATGAGGAAAAATAACTACAGATTTCTGCAAAGGCTCAGTAGTTGCGCTATGTCCACCTATTTAACTGTGTAGTGTCCCTTCTGTCTTGTCCACTCTGGCAACTATTCCATCTTTCACTTTTGTGTGCTCCTCAATTTTCTATTAAACAATATTGCTGTTAAGCTTGCTACCTCCAATACTTGAACAGGCCCCTGCAAAGAATAGATTTCTCAACTTGAAAGGAACCGTTTTGTTGCATTTAAAGTGTCACTTCATTCCCAAGTGTTTCTTGGCTTTTGGGGGAAAAAGAAGAAAAAAAAAAGGAAAAAATTTAAGGTTTTTTCATTATCAAGTACTTGAGACCAAAGCCAGACTATTCATTTTGGGAAAAATCAAATCAATTTACAGACTGTGGTGTGTATCTTGAGAAGAAGGAAATTTTGCTTTTCAAAATTTATCAGCTGCACTTTATTTGAAGTTATTCAGCAAATTTAACCATAAGATGTTTCGTTCAATGAATGAACATCAGAGTAATGTTGCCCAGCTCTTTCATTTCTAGCTTCCCATCTCTGCTTAGTTTTCAAATCCAAATCCAAACTGCATTTTTCTCCCAGTAGCCATCCCTTAGGAGAACTCCCCTAATACCTTAATTTTAGAGATCCTTAATGTGTAATATGAAGGCCCTGTTCTGCCTTCTCCCCACTTAAGCAATCCCCAGTAATGCCCCAAATAAAAAGCAGAAAGAGAGCATAAGGTTAAACTGTAAATTAATAGATCAAAGGATAAGAATCCTAATTCTGAAATAAACTGACTATGGAAAAGGATTAAAACAGAGAGAGAGGATTATAGTACAATAATTACGACAGAAGACTGTGAGTGAATTGGATGGAAAACAGAGGGTAGGCTTTATTCTGCATTTCTGAGCAAGAAAAATGAAAAGAGAATCTGAAAGATAATTAAAAACCCAAGTGGACTTAAGCAGGAGAGGAGGCTGAAAACTCACAAGAAGAATTCCCTGCTGTGCCTGCCCAAGACCCATATCAGCTTCCTTCAAGGGAGATATCTACCCTTGTTTTGCATTCCAGGGAGGAAGATAATCATTGGAAGAGTGCAAGATTTCAGCTAATTTCAGCTTTACTACCATCTGGCACTAAGTCTCCAGAGGAGACCTAGACTCTAAGCTATCAAGGAGGAGAGGACATGGAGAATTACTTCTAAGTTGCCTATTCAGCCACTATCAACCCTGCAACATAATAGCCCAGTGCTACATGTTTTGAAAGTAGCACGTATTTCCACAGACTCCTCTGGGAGGAGGAGAAAGGCTTGGGATATAAACATGAACATGGCATAATAGAAGGAGTTTATAGGCAGTCTATAAAGCCAAAGTGGTGTGTTAATAATGAAAAAGTTGATAATGGATTCCAAAAGAGTGGAGATGTGGGGATAGTCTTGAAACTTGACCAATATTAATTGCTGTAAAGCTTATTTATGTGTTTACACTACATAAGAGGAGCTTCTGCCAGCAATTTCCCTAGTGAAAACCAGAATGTGCAAATAAGACAGCTTTTAGGGAAAAGCATGAACTGAGCACCTCTTCTATCTGCATCTTCATCTGAGTATTTGACAAACTGAGAAATGAGTACACCTCAGGGTACACAGGACTGAGTACCTGTTGAGCAGTGTCACGGAAAAATAACAAATGAATTCTTGGCCATACTGAAGTCAGAGGTGTTTAGACATTGACTCCAATAAGGCCAGAAACTTGATCTGTACCTCATTGATTTAATATTGCAATATTACACTATTGCAGCATTATACAGGAGAGAAGGCTGCTTGCTTCTTTATTGAGTTTACTAAGAGATTTGAGATTTTCACAGGCCATCATTACCCCAAGGCAAAAAAAAAAAAAAAAGTTGGGTATCTAAATCCCATACCTGTCTTTGAGAAAACAAAGAAAAACCTAAACCAAACACAACACACACACACACACACAAAAAAAGAAAATCCCTTAAATTTTAGATTTCTTATCATTCTTCTGCTCTTTTGCTATTTATTCCTTACGAAAAATATATTTCTCTGGCTTATTGAATCTGCTCACTATGGGCATGATGATGATGTCTCAAGCAGAGAGTTATCACTTAAGTTGATACAGGAATTGCTGAAAAGACATATGCAGTAATGTTCTTTTATGTAAACTTTCTTTACAGTAAAAAAGGGAAAAGTACCACTGTTAATAGGTGTGTAAAATACAGACAGACTTTCTAGCAACTTATGCAACTTTATAAAGGGGAAGCATTGTGTTATACTTTAATTTTCAAGCCTCATATTATTTAATCAGTAACCATAATTTTCATTCACATAATGTGTATATAAAAACCATGATTTCCCATTTCTTATCATCTTTAATAAATGGAAAAACCATTTGCTTGCCCCCAAAGAGTAATCAACACTGTGTTAATAAGCTCAGGCCTGGGAACACTTTTTCAATAAGAAAAACATTACACATTATAAAATCAATAATGCTGCCTGACAAATGAGGCTGTGCATAAATTTTTGACATGAAATCATAGACTGAAGTCTAAATTTAAATTTGGCAATGCTTTCAAAGTCTCACACTTTATGATAGCTATTCTGGAGAGTGAGCTGTACTGAAACTAATCACATAATTTAAAGGATACATTTGCTCTAGTACTGCAATAAAAATACATTACATCATGATAAAAACCATCCTGATTCAACCTGCAGTGGAAATCAGTGAACACAGGGATGGGCTGAACCCCATGTGGGACTGCTGGGCTGTTGTTTATAAACCATGTAAATAAAACATTTAGCACCATTCTAGCAGTCTTCATCTTCACAGTGCTCCATAAATATTAACTAATTAATCCTCAGGACAGCTGGGATATAGCTGAGAATTGGAGCTGAGTGAGGAATTGGTAGAAAATCACCAATTTGACAAATGTAGTCCTTTTTTCTGTTTATAACTTATCTACCAACAAACTCTGATTATCATGAATTTGCCTGCCATTGAAAATGGGCTGGGAAATGCTTAATGCAAAATCAATTTTGCTCTGTAGGTGCCTCACTGAACTATTCACTGCATCAGATCCCAAGAGTGTCGGCCCCTCTCAGGTAAGGCAGCAGGCAGATTTCCAGCCCACCACCAGAAATGGAGGCCACGCAGGTACATGGGCACAGAGCTGTGCCCGGGCTCAGCAGTGAGGCCATGTACCACAGTGGAGTGTCTCTGCTGCATCCAGAGCAAGTCTCTGCAGGCCACTGATCTGGCCCGTGCAGGTATACAGGCTGTAGTCAGCACCTGGAGCTGTGTCTGTAACAGTCAACCAGCAGAGCCTGGGCACTGTCCAAGAATTATACAACAGTTCACATTATTTCATTGCCAGTACAGTCCCTGGTATGTTTTAACTCTACCTGGACAATACCTAGGCACAGTTCAAGGACTGGTGTAGCCCAGTGAACATCACCAAAAGGAAACTTGGCTACAGTTGCCCTGTTTTAAGGGGTAAGAGAATTTATCTGTGCAGGTGCAAACTGTGCTGTACCAGTTGGTGATCTTTAGCCTGTTTTACTTACTAGTGCAGATGTAGCCTGTGTTTCCAGAACAAGGCTGCATTCAGCTAAGCTGACAATCTGCATCAACACAGCAACGCAGAAGTTTATCAGCTGAAGATTGGTCCATTCAGCCTGTTCCTTAGGAAGGGTAAAAGAGGCTGCATTAATATAATTTTATGTCTCAGGTTGTTTTATTTCCTCAGCATGGTGCAAACCCAGCAGACACAGGGAACAGAGTAGTCTGGGGACTCTGCTTGCAGGGCAGAATCACACAGCCATGGTGGCAGGAGCTGGTCCTGCCTCCGCCAGTCCCTGTGAAAGAATGAGTGAAAACTTGTCTATCCCTCCTTCCACATCTGCACAGTGACAACATCTTAAAACCCCTTACCAGACCACTTCTGCTGTCCTCCTGTATTTGGTTTACATGGCAAGGTTTTTATGTCTTGCATTTATATTTGGGGTGGATTTTCTCATACAGGACCCAATACTATTTTTTTTGGTGGTCCTTGCTTGACAATTAGTCAAGTGTTCCAGCCCACAGGTTGAAATATTTTTCTACCAACATCCCTGCTCCAACACAATTACAAATATTTCTCACAATTATTGCCTTTAGTTCAAAGTTATTGATCCCATAGGAACTTTGGCTGCTCCATAGGAGCAGATAAAAGAAAATCTTAAGCAGCGATACAGAATTTTTATCACATACCAGTATCCATGGGATTTCTAGTGTTTTGTTACTCTAAAAGCCATATAACTGAAAGACCTAGATTACTACAGAAAAGAGTATCAGTCATTTACATGGTGGGATGAAATCAAAACTCCTAATCTAATGACTAACAATTATATTAGCCTTCACTGAAAACTCAGAACACAGGGAACGTCTTGAAAAGTGCATCTCTTTTCATATTTCCTTGCAGTAGAAAAGTAAGGAATTTCTAAATCAGGCAAAAATTGTTAAAATTAAGACAAAAAAAAATGGCTATGTGCTTCATTTTAAGCAATTTATTGTTGAAGAACGGAACACAGTCAACCAATATGGTTCAGCATCGATTATTTGTTTTCCTATTTCTTTAATGGCTGGATAATTTTATCATTATTAAAGTAATCTGACAATATGTCAGCAAGAATTGGAAAAATCAAATAACACATTTGGGGACTGCAACCTATTGTTATAGAACTAGAAAAGCAACATTTCCCTCACTAAAATTTCCTAAAGAATCTAAATCCCTCCATGGATTAATAACAAGAGATAGAAATAAATGGTCCATGATTTAGCATTTGCCAGAGGAGTTCTGCAAGTGTCACTGCAGAGGCTTAGCGCCAGACCCTGTGTATATAACCTAACCCTGTAGGCAGTGTCTGTACCCATTTCCCAGGGTCTTGATTAACCTCATTAGTGAAATGTAGGCCTGTGATCTCCACTATCAGGACAATCCCACCAGGTAAGGAAAGTGACAGTAACTATAGCACTGCCAGATAAGTATTCTCCCTTAGTTTTTGCCTTATATTACAGTAGCCCTGGTTTAATTCCTAAAAAACCTTGCTCTGGCCTGATCCAGTCATCAGGTTGGATGCTTTCTTGTAGTGCAGATGCTGTCTGACTCAGCCAAACCTCTTGGTTTCCTCTCTGCTGGAGTCATCTCTGAGCTTCACTGGCCTCCTGTCCTTAGTTTGCCCTGACTATGATATCCAGTTCCTTCCTCCAAACCCAGTTCAGCTTTGACCCTCATCATTTTCCTCAGCTGCCCTTGTGCTCCTGCTTGGTGCTGGTGTGGTTCAACTTGTTCATAAGAGTTTAGTAAATGAGAAAGAGCTATTATACTTGAAAATTCACAGATATTGCAAAAGTATTCAGAATAGTCAATCTGGAGCTGACAGTGAAGAGTTGTGGAGCAAGTTCGTGACGCTGGGTGACTGGATGAAAACACCTGCTAAAATTCGGTAGTAGTAAGTAGAAGGTGGTGCACAGAGAAAAAAAAAAAAGAAATAACCTGTGTACACAATGGTAGGCCCTTAATGATCTCTTTTTCTTGTATGGTAGTAGCTCTTTCATACATAACTGTTGCTTTGCAAGGGTAAATATGAAAGGCTTCATGAAAATATTGACTCATGGTACAAAAGTAATTGGAAATAAAGGCCAAGAAGGGTACTAGGGATTGTCAATAATTGAAACACAAAGAAAAGATATTGTTATGCTACTATATAAATTCATGGCACTTTCAAATTTTGACTAGGGTCCTCAGCTTCAGACACCTAAAGAAGGTTTTCTCCTACCGCTAACCCTATTTTCTGTTGCCAGCTCCCCCACAGCATTGTGGACTCAGCTGTCCTTAGCAGACTGCTGCAGGTCTTCTTAGCAAGAGGCAAGTGTCAACATGGTGCAGACTAAGCATGAGCTCAGTTCAGACAAGGCAAACTCATCACATAACACACCATGGGAGGGAGACTTCATTCCCCAGTCCTCCATTGTCTCAGGGCTGTGTCCAGCATTTAGTTTTGATCCTCCACCTCCAAAGAAGGATCAAAGGCATAAATGAGGTTTTACACAAGAAGATAGTAAAACTCTAGGAGTCTTCAACTAACTACTGTAGATCTCTATGAAATGAAAAGTGGGGTGGACAAGGTAAATAAGGAAATCTCAGTCACTGTTGTTCAGAAGACAATGGAACTACCGGACAGCAAAGTTGGGGATCTCACTGTCACAGGACATGAACCCCAGAGTTAACAAACCAGTGTCTAGTCATTATATTAGTGGCTGTGAAACATCATGATCCCAACACAGCTTCAGTTCACAAAGCCTCTAAATTAGTGATTAAAACCACACAATATCACGGGAAGTATATACCTTTTTTCTTATATGTTATATATATGTTTATGCTCACTGTTAGTAGGCACAGGGATAGACAGACTTTTGTTCTGGCCAGTATGCCATCTTTTAGGATGTATTCTCTCTAGACAAAAAGTATGTTACAAGAACACACAAAAAAAGGCAAAGCTCTTTAGCCAATTAGAAGTTGGCTACTACAGAACTGTTAATGTTCAGCTCACTAGGTAACAGTTCTTATCATCATCATAATTTTTACAATATTGGACTGATACCAAAGAAATCATTTTACTAAAATTATTACATTTAATTCAAATGAAAATATAGGTGCTAATTCATTTCTAAAGGGTCCTTAAACACATGAAAGGCAAATATCACTTCTCTGCTTAAGTGGGCAAATCACCCATAGCTACTTTCACTCAGCTGAGTTCGGATAATCTCAAACATGTCTGCAGTACCTGCACAAACTTCATCAGCCTCATTTCTCTGTAGCAGTTAATAGATATTTGAATCTGACAATTTTTACCACTCCCAGTTAGGAATATTCTTTAGTGTGCCCTAAAATGGCTGATTAAAGCAGTATTTCTACCTACTATTTCTCAGGTGGACTGAGTAAGCAACAGGAATATAGGATGGGAAGTGGGGTGGAGAAAACAGATCCCAGTCTGGGATTTTAATGTTAAAAGTGATAAATATTAATTATTTCCAATTAAGTTAAAAGGCAAAAATTTTTTTTTGGATTGTAAGACCTCTGGGACATAGGCAATTATTATCTATCTATATACACAACACCAAACTAGTTTTTATGTCTTTGGCCTTTGGGCACAATTATAATACCTAAACACAATTTATACAATTGTGCTATTAATTATGAAAGCCTGATATCCGACACACGCTGATGTTCTGTACTTCATGTTGAAGAGTTGCTCCATGGGGCAAAACTTAACTCAGCTGTAACAAAAGAAAATGATAGGTTCAAAAGTAGTCCATAAACAGGAAAAGTGAATTAACCCCAGTCCATAAACTTCAAAAGTGAATTAGCGCAGAAGAGGAGATGGAGATGATGAGCATGAGAATCAATTAAGCCAGAGGAAATTCAGATACACAAATGAAGGGAAGTAAAATAGTATCCACTAGTCTGTGGAAAGTTTTCCCAAAAGGAGGTCTTGAACAGACTATTTCGGTTGGAAGGTACCTACAACAATCATCTAGTCCA
>VZTV01094103.1:0-20359 GCA_013400875.1 Anhinga rufa
ACAGTTTCCCTTTTAACACAGTCCTGTGTACCATGGAGTGTAACAAATCCCAGAGCTTCATGCCTTTCTCCCTGCTGAGGGCTCATTCCACCCAACCTCCCCTGAGCTGAGGGCTGGATCTCCATCTTCCTCTACTCTAGACTAACAGTAAGAGAAGTTTGGGAAGGCTGCAGGTGCTGCTTAGGTGCTTTAATTAACTGTCTGTAACTGGGCAGGATAAATCCTGCCTGGGTAAGTGCTTTCCTCGCAGCATAGATGCAAAGGGCTGCACACTCATTGCTGATAGTCAGCATCCTATGGGAGCCACCCTGCAGTGCCTGGGGATCTTCTGCCCCTCCGGTCGGTCAGAAGGTTACCTCCTGCACCACAGAAAGCATCTCCTGAGGGCACTTGAGAACTAATGTGCCAGGAGAGACAGGCATAAATACATGTCTGGGCTATTTTCCCAGCTGCTGTTTTAAATAGGTTACATGCAGCTAGGTTACATGTCACTTTTTTCCTGCTTGTATATATAAATCCTCTGGTAATAACTGCCTGTCCATACCGAGCACTGCCCAGCCATGTGATGAAGTCCCAGCAAGAAGAATATCATTTAGAGCTTCATTGCTTCTTTTTCCTACCAACTCTTTTTCCTACCTTTTCCCTTGGGTTGGGGTATCCCATGAAAACCCTGCACATCCAGGGAGCAGCCAGATCCCTACTTCTGTTAGCATGGTCCAGACATGCGTGTGCTGGACTTGCACACATGGTGAACCTGCCTGTCCTCCTGCAATGTAAGGGATTTAGCCCGGGGTTTCCCCTTGCCCCTGTCAAAAGACATGGGGGTGTCTTTGTGAGCTCCAGAGAAGACATGGGGAAAAAAGGGCCAGTAGCCCCCGTACTTGGCAGGAGGTGAACATCTCGCTGTTTCCACCGGCAGAGGCAGGGCAGCTACCAGGCAAGCAGCCTCCCAGAGCACAATGCCCCAGCCCTGATGGAGCTTGTGCGGGAGAAGGAGGAGAGGATCCTGGCCCTGGAAGCTGACATGACCAAGTGGGAGCAGAAGTACCTAGAGGAGAGTACGATCAGGCACTTTGCCATGAATGCTGCAGCCACAGCTGCAACAGAGAGGTAAGATGTTGCTGCAAGCGGGCAGCTCTGTTCACAGTAGAAAGCATGGGGGAATAATAAGGAAGGGGTGTTTTCTTAAGGCTGGATTTTGCTTGCCTTTCCCCACTGAGTCACACCGCCAGGGTTAATGCTCCTCTTCATGGTGTCATGCTGGTGAGGTGCAGTAGTCAGTTAAGACATGATTTACCCTTCTGACCAGGTCCAAAACTTTATCAAATCCAGGCACCAGACTCAAGCCATGGCTTCAATGGCAAAGTCTTGGGCTGCCAAATTGCACAGTACAGGTAAGGCAACTCGTGTCCACTGCAGCCAAGGAGCAAGGAGGGACTGTTGGTATATGGCTGCATCCATCCCATGGTCTGTATCATTCTTGTTCAGCCTAGTTTTAAAAACCTGTAATGAGGGAAATTTTGTGGTCTAAATCCCCTGTTCCACAACTTCATTAAGCTTCAAAATAAAAAGGTTCTTCTGATAGCTAAGCTAAACCTCTTTACTGCAGAATACCTCAGTTGATTCTTGTCCTTCCCAGGAGCACATGATGAACAGATCACTGTCAATATTGNCTTAGAGGCCAAATTCCCTGAAAACATCCTAAAATGAGATTTCCCCTTTGAAACGTGGTTAATAGCATGTCTCAGGATGATCCTTTTCTTTTGCACTCCAGTCTAGGCAGCAATTCCTGTGCTATTTTTTCACCCTCCAGAGCGTGCAGTTTTGTTTCTCATTTGGGATGTAGTCTTGTTGACTTCAGACCATTTCCCCAGAGTGAGTCGGGCAGAGTGAGTCCTTCTGATGTCTGACCCTGATCAGCGGTTGGGGTGGTTGTTAGCCCCATGGGGTTTGCCCATGATTTTAGCGTGCTCTCTGTTCCATCAGCCTGGTTATTTAATGGTGTTAATGGCTAAACCTGAGCCAAGAGTAGACCATAGCAAGGCAACCCAACACCAGGTAGCTGTCTGCTTGACAGGCAACCATCAGTAGCTTGCTCTTTGAGTGTGTGTTTGGGGTTTCCTTTGCAAGGACCAATGTCACTTGCAAAAGCTGCCCTTGCAGTCTCAGGAGCCCGACTCACCATGTTGAACTGCTTTGCCAGGGACGCCTCAGCCCCGAGCCACTCACGCAATGGCAGCTACAGCGAGAACGCGCTGGAGGTGCGGGGCTGGCAGGAGGAGGAGGAGATCGTGCAAGCCAACCGGCGCTGCCAGGACATGGAGTACACGTAAGGGGCTGTCATACCATACCTGGTTGTTGCGGGGGTTGGGCTGGGTTCAGATAAACCAGGATACCCTTCTGTTCCTTCATACACGCCTGGAAAGGATGGGCTTAGCTTCGTTTTGACTTACTTGCTCTTCAGCATTAAAACAGGAATAAAGAGTTGCTGTTGTTAGATAACTTCCTCCTCCCTCCTCCCTACCTTCCTGTTAAACCTCTGTGCCAAAAATGACCTTCTTATAAAACAGAGGCTTTTACACTATTAAAAGTAGGTTGGCATGCAACAAAGCTGAATGCTTGTTTAATCTCGGTGAAAATCCCCCTCTGGAAACAAGAGCATCTGGTCATGAAAGCTGAAGTTGTAATCCCACTCCTACAAATCAGCAGTGCAAGGGCTTGCCTTTGCCTTGCTCTTCACTTATTGCTCTTTCTAGATACGCTGTTTCCTACATCCAAGTTATGTGATGGTCACATTGGCATTTAGGAACAAACCTGCCAAATTTAGCACCATGAGCACCACTAAAAAAGATGCATTTACAAGTAGTAGAAGATATAAAATAAAGTTTCTGGGGCACAGGCAGTCAGTGAGAGTAACGTTCATTGTTTCAGATTCTTCTCTATTTTCAGCACACAAGTGAACATGTGGCTGTGTAGTTCAATGACCATTAGACCTGGGCAGTATTTTTAAACCAGACGTTTTTCCTGGTGAAAAGTAGCCTTTTGATGAGTAAAAATCCCTTGAGAAAGTTTGTGTATTCCTCTAGGTTTTTACTGACAAACTATTGAAAAACCTGTTCTTCAATGTTGGCTTCCCCACAAAAACACCCATCTGCAGACAGTTTTATAAAAAGGTGTATTTGTTGATTGTGGAAGATGTCAGTGATTGTTTTTACTTTGTTTGGTTTTTGTTTTCCACTCACAGATGCAAGCTAATCCTGCTTCCAGTGAAGTAATGGGGTTTTGCCATTGGCTTCATTAAAGATAGATTAGGATCTTGTGTTTTCATTGCAATTTAGACATCTGATTATGAAAACTAAGGCCAACATGAAGTTGCTAGCTATCTCCCTTGTACATAGAGGTTTTCCAGATGCGGCATTTTAGCTTTTACTGCTTCACAAAATGCAGCTGCATTGGATTGTATATTGTACATCACAGTCAAGCTATAGTCATCTGGCCATCATATTGTACATGTACAATTATTTTTTTTTAAATGTGGTTTTGTAGTCTTTTGGTATAATTTGGTGGTAGTAATGCCTGGAGAAAAGTCTCATATAATCCTATTTTTTTGTGATTTGAGAGTCTTCGGGGTCTGTATGAGAGAAGTAGCGAGCTTAGCTCAGCTCTGCACACTGTGTGCTTATCACTTCTGCAGCGGTGAGGGGGAAGCACGAGCCCAGCCCAGCTTTTAGAGAAACTGAAGGGAACCTTTCTGCTTGCTTCAGCAGGTCTTTACTCCAGCTGACAACAGACCCAAATCATGGGGTTAACTCAGCCTGCCAAAGGAGGGTTTCCAGATTTGGTCCCGAGGTATTACAGAGGTGGAAATAGCCTGTGTGTTTGTATTCTGGTGAAGGTGGCAACCTGCAGCCCAGTCAGGATGCTGCCCTCATTGTTCCTGCTGGGTTGGTAAAGCCGCAGCAATAGATGTGTTCAGTTAACCCTGCAGAAGAGAGTTCCTGGTTTTGGCTTAATAGCTAGAAATGCTGCCTGTTTCAAAGCGCATGGTTATCCTCAGAGGAACTGGTGGGAGCTGCCTTGTCCCAGTCACTCAAAACTGGAGGGGACAGAGCAGCAGGGCACGTACCCAGGGACCCATCCTGCTGCCTCAAGGTGGGAAGAGCTGCCTGTATAAATGCTTCTTCCAGTCCTGTAAGCAAGGCATTTGTATTTTGGCAGAATAAAGAATCTCCATGCAAAAATAATTGAGAAGGACGCCATGATCAAGGTACTTCAGCAACGGTCACGGAAGGATCCTGGGAAAGCCGACAACGCCAGCCTGCGGCCAGCTCGGTCCGTCCCCTCCATAGCCGCTGCTACGGGCACACATTCACGCCAGACCTCGCTCACCAGCAACCAGATAGCTGAGGAGAAGAAGGAAGAGAAGATCTGGAAGGGAAGCATAGGTGAGCTCGTTTTTTGCTTAAGCTTTGGCTTATCCATCACTTCATCCTAATCCTCCTGCTTGAGTTTAGCAAAAGTGCCCCTGGCCATGGCACACATTGCCCTGACAGCTCATTACCAGAGCACTTTCCATGGGAAGAACATGTGACCTTGTGCTGTAGTCATAAATTAATCATTTTTTAACCTTGCATTGCATCTTAATTATATCTTTAATCATATTAAATCGTTCTGCACTGATTATAGAAAGCCATAGTTGGGGGAGAGCCTACCAGAAACAAGCAGATGATGTTTGCAACTTTGTGGGAGTAAATAACAAATTTGGGCTAGAAAAAAGGCCTGGTTAAACAAGAGGGTGAGCATCCCTTTGGTTAGAGTGCATGATATGATGCAGCAGCTAAATAGGAAAACATGTGCATTGGGACTGTGCATTGGGGCCGCATGGGACAGGGGGTAGGAGATGTGTGAAGCTATGCCAGGGGTACCGCTGCGATGGGTGTGCAGAATGGGATGCAAGAAAGGGCAGCTGCTCTCGAAAGGCTGGTTTTGTAGGAAAGTACCATGTGGATGTCAGAAGAGCAACAGGCGGTGTCAAGGGGAAAAGCTAAGCTGAGCTGAAGGGCTGGAGATATATCCAGACCAGCGCCTTGTAGCTCTGGGGTGGGACGATGGGCAGCACTTACATTCAAGCTGGGAAGTGACTGAGTACTGCATGTTTCCAGGGCTGCTCTTGGGGAAGGAGCACCACGACCACCCATCGGTACCCGCACTGCCTCCTCCACTGCCCTCCTTGTCCTGCATGCCCGTCCCGGCACCGGCAGCCTCACACACGAAGACGGGCAGCAAAGACAGCAGCACGCAGACAGACAAAAGCACCGAGCTCTTCTGGCCCTCCGCTGCCTCCTTCCCCGGCCGTGGACGGCTGGGTACCACTCCATTGCACAGCCCGGCCCCACGGCCCCCAGGGACACGAGTGGCCGGCGAGAAACTGGGTGAGCTCTGCCAGATCCCCGCATCAGTGTGAAACACCAGTACCCCTAGGGCTGTCAGCAGAGACACCCCAGTATTGATGGAGGCGGGTGATGCCTTCACAGTTTGTAAGGTGGTAGGGAGGTTTCTTCAGGGAAACTAAAACTATAGGGAGAGAACTTTCCAAGGTTGCCCAGTCTGGCTTTGCAGAGCTTCATGCTTGGCAGCTTCTGTAAA
Source organism: Anhinga rufa (assembly GCA_013400875.1). Taxonomy (NCBI): domain Eukaryota; kingdom Metazoa; phylum Chordata; class Aves; order Suliformes; family Anhingidae; genus Anhinga; species Anhinga rufa. The sequence continues at coordinate 5,647 of VZTV01094103.1, forward strand.
GTTCCACTTGCCTGCAGCAGGCAGAGTTTCCAACAAATGCAATTATTCATGCCACCAAAGATAAAATGACAGTGTTTCACACCTTGAAAACACTCCACACCTACTCACATACTCAGACCCGTCTCTTTTTTTCAACTTAAACCATAGTTAGTGAAGGCACCACTTTCTCCCTAATTTTTAAAGGAGACCTGGGGGGAAATAGTAAGGAGAAAGCAGAGGGGTTTTTTTGGGGGTGGGAAAGAAATACAATTTCAATTGTTTTTGAAGGGTGGAAACTGCTGGTTTGCATCAAGGGAGACATTTATTTTACACACATTATTTTGAAAAAGTCAGTTTCCTACACATTCATCTTGTCTCAAAAGCAAGCCTTCCCTCTAAACACATGCCGTGTATCATTAATAGGGCTGAATATCGCTGATTCCTTGAAATTCTGGATTACTGTGTTTTGGGCAATATGGATTGGAATTTGTTTCCAGGAACTCTTAAAATAGCCTTTCAAAGCTATTCCTGCTTGTAAGAAATGTAGAGTCCTTCTCCCTGAATTTGACTTTTGAGAGCTATGGTGATGAAGATAAATACCTAACGACATCTTTTATACATTGTGATAATTGGCCATATACATTCTCTTAGCTCATCCCACTGGCAAAGTAATACATATTAGATTAAACCACCTACCTGATTATTTGTGCACTGCCTCCATGGTGTTTTAAACTCCTAAATTTTGTACCTGATGTGGAGTAGGAGCATACATGTGGAGAGCTACCATGGATCAGATGACAAGTAGTAACTTGGTACCAAAAGATGTAAACCTTTCAAAAATGCCTGTTTCTCTCTAGGGCCACAGCTGAAGAGGTACTTCAGTTTGTATCTCTTAAATACCATCTTTATGCCTGCCCTTGGGGTCTGTGCACACCAACACACCTACTGTCATTGCGCAGGGAATTCAGCATGACATGTTCTGGGCCTCCTGATCAAATCTGGCTTTCAGTATGTAGGACATACAGTTAAGATGCGCTCCACCACCACCCAGAAAAAATGGGTTTATATTGGCTTTGAAAAATTTGCTGTTGAATTTGAGCTGAAGACCAACTTTCTCTTCTTCTCATTGCAGAGAACTCAAACCATGGGAAGCTGCCCGACAGCAAAGGCCGAGTGAGCAGCTTGCTCCAAAAGCCTGAGTTTCCAGATACGGACATGATGGAAGTCCTCATCTGAGCAGAGGATGGCACCTCTGGGGTTTTGTGTGCGTACAGCCAGGTCCAAGACGGTCCTCTGTGTGCCAACCTTAAAAACTAACCCTGAGAGTTTGAACAAAGATAGAGAAAGTTTGTGCCTGAAATGAAGCTTGAGTCTGATATGTTGAGACTTTGGACCAAGCAAGAAGTCAAGAGCACTGAAGAGGAGTGATGAAATGAACATACGGGATTTTCTGAACAGAAAGGGGTGTTGAGAACTGAATGTGGCATGAGAAGGGGATCATTGAGGGAAAGGGAAACTGCATTTTCTGGTGTAAAGAGAAGGTGGTAAAGTTACAGACTGGGTGCAAACTGCTGATTGTTTTCCTGCCTCTCTGCAGCCAGGACATGGGAGTGAAATCCCATCTCTTTTGAGGCCAGGGGCAGTTTCTGAATAACCAAGGAGAAACTTGCATCTTCCTCGGTATCAATTAATTTCTCAAAAGTATTCACTGCTTAATTTTGGTGAATAATTGGTCCATAGATGTACACAGCAGGTTCTTGTAAGTATTTGTTTGAAGTGGTGTGGTGTGGTTTTCCTGGGCAGGCAGGTCAGGTGCCTCTTTCCTGGCTGGACAAGTGTTGCTCTTGGATCTGGATTTATAGTGCAAATATTCATGTCTTGCAACCTCCGAGCTTGCTGAGACTTCTTTTTTTGGTAGGAGCAGTTGTTGGCTGGAATTCCCATGGAGGATGAAAGTAGTGGGGGGGGAGCAGGACCCTGCTGAAGCAATGCCTTTGGGAAGGATGGGAAGGTTTCAGGATGGAAAGTCAGGGGAGGATCCCAGCAGCGCCCCGAAGGGCTGTGCAGTGCAGAAGCTCATTCAGAGGGGGGTTGCATGAGTGCATTTCCAGGGAGTTAAGCTAGGCTTGCATGTGAGATCAGAAGATGCCTCTAACTGTGCACTGGTTCATAGTAGTGGAAGAACCAGTGTGTTTGTGGTAAGAACAGGATTTTTCCTTATTTTCAGTGCCTACAGGTAAATCCTACCTTCCTTGAGCATATGAACCTGCCATTCAAGCTGACATGGGACTGGGCACTAAGGGGTGTGGGATCAGGCTGGGAAGGGTTTAACTGCAAAGCAAAGCATGAGCATCATCTGTTCTATGTGCTGAGCTGCAGTTTCTTTTCACCTTGTTTCACCCAGGATGGAACATTTCTCATTTCGGCTTAGTCCCCGATTTCTGTACAAGGTGGCAGCTATTTTTGTAAGATAGCCAACTCACCAGCAGCGTTAATCATGGCATACTATTTGCTTCATGCATTGCACATGCTGATGAGGAAATTTTCCTCTTGGAGGTATTTTTGTATTGGCTTTGAGGTTCCTGAACCTTGTGGTGCACCATTATGACATTAGGAAGAACTTGGCTTTAGGAAAAGTGGTGATGGGATTTTATATGAAGCTGCCTAGAGTGGAAGATTGATGGGTGCTGGAAGTAATCGTGTGCTCAGGGCTGGCTCAAGGTCACCCCTTCCTGTAGGTGTCGGATCAGAGCCCTCGATTGTGAAAACATCAGGCACTTCAAACTCTGCTTTTGCTGAAAACTGAAGTCCTTGCAACCTCAACACCTGCAGGGGCCAGGGCCCTGCACTCAATACTGCCTGGCTGATACCTTTTTTTAAAAAACAAAATTGCTATGTTAAATCTATGCACTTATTTTTGTGTGTACATAGAATTAGATATACGTCAGTGTTGCCCTCTTTCTGATTTTTGCACTTGTTAAACAAAGTAGTGGTAGGTAGGTTGTGCGGGCAAGCGAACTGTGTGTTTCGAGTATTAGCAGCTTTGCATTGTGAAACCAAATGTGTAAAACCCTTGGACGATGTTACACAGCTTAATATATGCCTTGTAAAATAATTTTATTTTTTTCTCTAAAGTTAATTTAAAGGTTGTAAGTGTTTGCATAACAGCTGGGCCCGCGCGTGGCAGCAGCGCTGACCCACCTCCAAAGCCCTTCCTCAAACGTCTGTGGTTGGAGCGGGGCAGGAGGAAGACAAAGCAGGGGAATACAAATAAAATGATGGTGAATGTTTCATTTCATCATTTCTCACCAAGAAATAAGGATACCCAGGTGCTTGGAAGTCCCTAAGCATTTTATTACCGGCTGTATTATTTCTTTTGATGAAACTATTTAATTTGTGTACAGGCAGACAGCTAGGCGTCCTGCAGAAACAGTGTTGGATCAGCGTGTGTGATGTGGCTTTCGGTTATGTTTGGTAGTGGTGCAGCTCAGCTTCTCCAAGTCAGCTAGAGTACAGTACTCCTCCTCCTCTTCCTCATGGAGGCCACAGTCCCTTAAGTTTCTGGTATCCCAAGGTGTGTTTACAACCAGTGCTACCCCAGATTCATGGTGACATATAGGAAACCATTTGTTAGAAACTACGGTGTAGGCAACTTGTTTGCTTTTGGAGTCCCGGCTCAAATAAACTCAAAGGTTCGTTCTCCTGAATTATGTTGAACTCAAGAGATGTTAGTTTTCCTAGAGGGAAGGTCTGGAGGAGCAGTGGGTCTCCCCAGGCCCAAGCACTAGCAGGACTTGTATGGAGCACTACTGCCGTAAATCAGCCCCTCTCAGCAGAGCGGTGAAACTCCATTTGTGCTGGTTTTCCCAGCTCTTGCAGCTGTTCTGTGTTTTGGGAAACTGTGCTGTAGCCATTCCAGGTGACGTTGGTAACTAGTTGTAAAATACTGTCATTTTTTATTGTTGGTTGTATAGAGAAGTTGGTGTACAGTGTTGTACAGCTGGAAGGCTATTTGTACATAGGGGGGGGAAATGAAGAACGTTACGTGTCACCCACAGCAAATATTGATATTGTTGGTCAGCCAAAGATTTCTTATTCTTTGCTGTTTAAACTTGTGCCTTAATATTGTATATAATAAATGTATAAACATGTTTCTTTTCTCACTTTTCCAGTGTGAATATATTCAGTCCCCAAGAAGAAAGGACTTTTTTAACAATTCTCTAAGCTTTGCACACAACGTGCTAAGAATAAGAAGTGATACCTGGGGGACTTTAGGGTAGCGTCTCCCCTGTTTTTCACAGCTGTTAATGAAAGGCCCCACAGCAGGTGCCATCAGTAGGTGTACGCGGGCACGAAATCAGTGGGGCTGCAAAGCAGAGGATCAAACTGAGAGCTTTGCCAAGCAAGAAGAGCAGGATTTTAGTGAGACCGTCTTCACCTGAAGGAAGTGAGGGTGGAAGCTTAACGGGACACTTTGGTGAAGATCTGAAGATGCTTTAGCCCTACATTCCCGCTAAGCATAGTGCTCCCATTGGGGTTTGGGTGGGGGGTTGTGGGTTTGGTTTTGGGGTTTTTGGTTTGGTTTGGTTTTTGGTTTTGTTGTTCTTGAGGGTCTGGGGCTTCTTTGTTTGACAGGTGTTGGATCGGTGTGAGTGAGATACCTAAATACCTTGTAGATCTAGACATTCTTGAATCACTGTGACGTCCTCAGTAAGGGGTAAAGATCAGATCCCATTCAAGCTGTTGTGCGCACAAGGGGAGTGCTCCGGCCCAGTGGAAATATAGCTTGTATGTTTGCTTATGCAACTGAAATAAACTGGGGGAGGGGAGCAAAAGTTACCCAAGTGTCTGGCTTTGAGTAAGGGAGGTTTGCTCAGCAGGCTGTCACATGCTCTTGAAAGTGTCTGTTAGAAAATTCTTGAATTAGGTCCCAGGGAGCTGCAGGCATGAAAGGCATGAAAGCCACTAAGGGCATCTCTCCCCTGTGGGCTCTCCTCTGCCTGTCCCAACCTCCTCTCCCCAAATCCTCACACACATTAAAAAAACAACCTGCCCTGGGCAGGAGTGCGTCAGCAAGGACCCAGGGGTTTTGCAGAACAGCGGTTTGCTTCACCCACGTCCCAGCACCTTGTGTTCCCCGTGCAAGCACAGGTCGGCCTGACCCATCTGATTATTCCATCTTCAAGATGTGGCAGCTGGAAGTATTTTTAGTGCCCTGGTTCTTTACCACCAAGAAAAAAATTTGGTGATTGCTGAGATTGTGGCTTTTCAGCTTTCTTCAAGTCAAGGTTTGACAGTAAGATTTAGGGCTTAGCTTTGCTTTTCAAGGCCATGGGAGAAAAGAAACTAACAGAGGCAAACCCAGTATTGGGGTGGGGAAAGCCTGTGGCCAGCTGTGTTCAGGTATAACAAGGTGAGGTTTTATCCCATTTTGGGGTTTTGCCTTCACCACGGATGCTCCAGCCAAAAAACAAGAACATCACTGCAATGCTGTCTCCAAGTTAAGTACATTTTGCACATTAACCTTGGGGGAAAAAGCAGTACAAAGAAGCAAACTTAAGAGTCAATTTGTTTACACGTTAAAATCCCTGATTACTCCATGTTCCCAAAAGTACTAGACGGTGGTCTCCTTACTTACTGCATACAGGGAGAGAGCTCAGAAGAGCTAAAAGTATTAACAAAATTGCCATTTAGAGGCACTCAAAAATTAGGAGTGAAAACCCACCCAAAATGAGGAGACCTTGTCAGGATTCAGTTCACTATACAGCTGCAACATCTCTTCTGCTCTGGTTTGTTACCATATTCAGGGCTTTCTCTTCCCTACATTGTAGGAACAAACGTACAAACAGTGAAGTGCATTCTTGGGGAAAAGCTGTGACTTCTCACATTGTTAAACATCTCTTGGAGCTGGCACACTGCAGTGAAACGTGCAAAGTGCAGACATCCCTCGCCAGCAGGAAGCATGCTGCCAGGTGTCCGCTCGCCACTGGGATCTCCAGTCTGGGGTCTGGATGCAACCCAACAGATTAGGCTGGGTTTGAGCATCCCACTGTGTTCCTGGACCACCCTTAGCCAGGTTTTTGGGTACCCTGCAGCAGAAAGAAACAGGATACCCTCTTTCTTGCCCAGAAAACTCAGCGTGAGGTTGGGAGAGCCCCAACGAGCCCATGGTACCTCGTAGGGTCTGGGCTGGGCTGCCCTTCCCGGCCATCAGCCTGCAGTGATGAGGGCTTGAGAGACCGTCTGCACATGGACTACAAGCCCCATCTTCTTACAGGTCTGTAGCTCTTACTACAGAGATAACAGTAATTCGGGAAACACTCCTCCTCGCCCCCATGGTGCAAGAGTGCTGCTCAAACTGCAACCTGGGGGGAAAAACAAAGTGCAGGGACATGCCCAAGGTTGGTGCCAAGCTGCCTCCTGTACTGGCACTGCACTGGTGTGCTGGGCATGGACCCCCCCCTTGAATCCCAGAACAAAAACTGGTGGACTCAGTGGTCCCACAAGCCTGAAGGTAATATCACACACACACAAACACACACAGACCAAAGCAAATGTCTCAGACCAGTGGGGAAAACAGGGTGCAATGTGTAGAAGTGCGATACCCGCCTGAAAGCTGGGTAAAACATGAGCAGCTGTTGTCGTCCCTGCCATGATTAATGCTCATCCAGACCTTAAGCCGTGGCTTCACAGCCTTGTAAAACCAACTGAGAGTGCCCGGCATTCCTGAGCTATAAAAGGCCCAGGAATTCATTGACTCGAGGTATGAAAGACCACAAGCTATTTTCTTTCATACCGACCACTTCAGCTTTAGATGAATAAAATATCAGTGTGCATATTTTCCAGAGTAACCCTGCATGGCCCTGCTGCAGCCTGGTCCTTGGTCCTTTGCCAGTGCCTTCTGCTTTGACATGAAGCAGACCAGCTATGAGAGATGAGACCCAGGTCCACATCGGCTCCCCCCATCTTGTGAGGGTCTGAGGACCCATGGCAAAGCTCAGCACTGGATGGGAGCTTGTGTTTTCCCGGGTACCACTGGGAGAAGCAGCGACGTTGCTAACAGCAAGCTAAAAGCTAGGGGACAGCACTGCCACCACCTCTCCTAGGAGGTCGCGCCCACGCATGGCCATCACAGTGGCTTTCCTAGCTGTTCGGTGGCCTCTTTGACTCCCCATTCATGGCCCCACTGGTGCCCGCATGCCCTGGGAGTGCCCTCGGGCCTCTGCAGAAGCGGGGTGGGCAGCCACTGACCCTCCAGGCATGTGAAGCTTCCGACGGGACAGCTGGGCTTGGAGCAAGGACGGGGGACTGCACAGGCAGCCGACATCCTCCCAGCAGTGCCGGTTTGGGACTTGATCAACTCAGGCAGGAGAAATCCCGCCGGGAGGGAAGAGCATCACAGGGCGTGAGGAGATGGAGGTCCCCTCTCTTGGCCCAGTTACTCAGAGTATTTTTAAGAAGACCCTCTCTGGTAGGCTCACTCATATCTCATTGCAATTTTGTGCATGATAAAGCCTGCTGGTCAGGGGATGAATTCCACCTGAATTGATAGCAAACCCAGAAATGAGCAGGCCAAGCACCAAATCCAGTGGTTTTCTCCTCTTATTGGAGGACCAATAGCCACCATGCCTTTACTCTGATGCTGGCTATGCCCCGAGCCCATCAAAGCAGTGGTGGGACCTGGTGACCCCATGGGGACATGGAGTACCCGAACTGTCTGCCCCAGGACTGTCGGAGGAGCAGGATCAGGCCCTCACCCAGGTGCAGACCCCGACTGCGGGAAGCTTCTCCCTTCCTTGCTGCTGGGCGAAGCAGGATGCAGGGGTGGGGAACCCCCAGGGCCGGTGGGTCTGACCACCTCTCACAGGGGCTGGAGAAGGGCCCGTGGACAGGACACGTTCACCCCGCACCTGCAGGGAGCCCACGTTGTGTGGGTTTGGCCCCAGTCAGGTTTGGGGCAGAAGCAGGTTAGAGAGCTGAAGCCACTGCCGGCACAAACCCAGGTCTGGGGTGGGCATGATGCCAGGGGCAGCAGTAACCTGTCTGTTCCCTCGGTGGGGAGTGGGGGCTGCAGTGGGCCGTCCCCATCCACACCCTGCTCCTCCCCAGGGACACATCATCATCCATGCCCTGCTCCTCCCCAGGGACACATTCCCCCTCCATGCCCTGTTCTCCTGCAGGACATGTCCTTGTCCCCCCACCCTTGCTCCACTGCAGGCTGGCAGGGTCATCCCTGCAGCACTCATCCCATCCTGCCTCTCTGTTCCATCCCTCTCACCCTGCTACCTCCCACATCTTTTTCTGACTCAACTCTGCCAAAAACAGGCAGGGATAGCCCAGGCATTCAGGTCCTCGTGTGCCACCATTTCCCCACGTTTCCCTGTTTAGTTTTAAGATTGAACAGCTGGGAGGAAGGGGCTGCCCTCATTTAGGTGTTTGTACCGGGCCTCGCACAGTGGGGCCATGTGTGGTGGCCCAAAAGCACTGCCTCAAGCTGTAAAAATATGTTGTTGTTGTTGTTATTACTATTACTATTGCTATTACTATTACTACTACTACTACTACTACTATTACTATTACTATTATATTATTATCTTCACACCGGCTCAGTGCACCTCTGCTTTTAAAGTCATAGAATCACAGAACAGTTTAGGTTGGAAGGGACCTTTAGAGGTCATCTAGTCCAACCCCCCTGCACTGAGCAGGGACATCCCCAACTAGAGCAGGTTGCTCAGAGCCCCGTCCAACCTGACCTTGAATGTTTCTAGGGATGGGGCATCTACCGCCTCTCTGGGCAACCCGTGCCAGTGTCTCACCACAGTCATCCTAAAAAATGTCTTCCTTATATCCAGTCTAAACCTACCCTCCTGTAGTTTAAAACCATTACCCCTTGTCCTGTCACAACAGGCCTTGCTAAAAAGATCGTCCCCATCTTCCCTATAGTCCCCCTTTAAGTACTGGAAGGCCGCAACAGGGTCTCTCTGCAGCCTTCTCTTCTCCAGGCTGAACAACCCCAACTCTCTCAGCCTGTCCTCACAGGAGAGGTGCTCCAGCCCCCTGACCATCTTCATGGCCTCCTCTGGACCCGCTCCAGCAGGTCCATGTCCTTTCTGTGCTGGGGGCTCCAGAGCTGGACCCAGCACTGCAGGTGGGGTCTCACCAGAGCAGAGCAGAGGGGCAGAATCACCTCCCTCACCCTGCTGCCCACGCTGCTTTTGATGCAGCCCAGGATACGGTTGGCTTTCTGGGCTGTGATCACACATTGTTGGGTCATGTCCAGCTTTTCGCTCACCAGCACCTCCAAGCCCTTCTCTGCAGGGCTGCTCTCAATCTCTGAAATGGTTGTACAAGTTCCCCGAGCCTAAATCTGGCACAGAAGTAAGAGCCCTTTCACTTAGGTGTTAAAAAATGCCTCACCCCCACCACATGCTTTTTTTAGATGGATGAGCCTTTATTTTCAGACACCACGAGCTCCTTATCATGTTACCCAGATGGCTGCATGTGTGCTCGCTCTTCTCCTGCCTGCAGGGCCCCAGAGCCTCACCCGACCCCGCTGGGCCTGCACCACCAACCTCCCTTGTCCCCATCCCCATCCACCATCAATGGGACCCCAGTGCTGGTCTCCAGCAGCCGCGTGCCAACTCCTGGGCAAAGCCAGCCGGCAGGAAGGGGTCTGTCCAAGCGCTGCAGCAGCGCGGGAGCTGCTCGCCCCTGCCGCCCCGTCCTGCTGGCTCTTCCCTGGCACTTACACTGGGAAGGCTCTGGGGTGGGGGTCATGGTCATTTTGTCTTTGTGCAGCACACAGCATGGTTGGATCTGGGTGTGAAAGGTGATGATGATGTAATAGTAATATGGTAATGGTAATAGTAGTAGTAATAGTAATAACAATAGCAATAGTAGAGGAAGAGATAGAGTAAGAATAAGAATAAGAAAGAACAAGAATAAGAAAGACTAAGACGAAGACTAAGACTAAGACTAAGAATAAGAATAAGAATAAGAATAGAATAACAAGAACAAGAATAAGAAGAATTGGAATAGGAACAAAATAAGATAATAAGAATAGGAATATGAGTAGCAATAGAAATAAGAATAAGAATAAGAATAAGAATAAGAATAAGAATAAGAATAAGAATAAGAATAAGAATAAGAGAAGAAGATAAGAAATTCAGTTCATCACAGGGAACAAGAAAACTAAGAATAAGAAATTCAGTTCATCACAGGGAAAAAGAAAATTAGTAAGAATGAGACCAAGAAATTTGTTCACCGCAGGTGGCAGAAGAAGAGTTTGAAAGTGAAGAATTTGATCCCAGAGTGTGCTGCATGTCCATGCAAGGGGAAAGTTGTCTTGTTATCCCCCTGTGACCACTGTAGCCAGGCCAGCTCAAACTTACGCCTTGCCAGGTAAAAATCTCGACTCAAGCACAGGGTTTGAGTCTGTATGGAGAAAATGGGATGATGCACTCACAGGAACTGGGCTGCATTTGAAAACTCTTCATTTTATTACCTAGCCTCTGGGCATGTAGGTCCTCCTTGCCTCATCATCCAGTCAACTAGTTCAGACCCAAAACAGCTACCGCAGTCTGGGTTAATTTCAGATTTAGAGAGGAATTCCATATACCTCTTTAGAGCAAACACTTCCCAGCACTTGGCAGCCCTCACCCGGCACACGTCGGCTTTCTCCTTGGATCCTTCACCAGTGGCAAGATTTTTCCCACGTGAAAAATGCACTTGAAGTCCTAAGTAGAAGAGATTTTTTTCAGATGCACAGACTCACCCCCAGCTCGCTGGGGACGGGAACACCGGTTTGGGGCCTGCCTCAGGAGCAGCTCTGGCATCGCACTGCATTGGGCATCCATCGGTGGGACCTGCTCTGTGGTCCCAGAGCCCCTCAGCAGTGCTGTGCTATCATCATGTGCAAAAATCGTGACTCACAGCTAGTCCCTCTTGATCCTGGCAGAGGAGGCATGGAAGGGCACAGCAGCCCTGGAGTTGCTCAGGCACCAACCAGCAGCGCGGAATCCCCTTGGTAATCTTCTCCTCACCCCAACAGCTCTGTGTGTCCCCTGTGCCAGCCCATGGATCTATCAGGGAGTCTCCACCCATCACGAAACGCATTTGCAGGGACTGCAGGCTTTGCCCCTTGTGCTGGTGAAATATTTCTGTCAGACCTCTCCAGTCCCTCTCTTCTAAATCTTTCCTCCCAGACCCAGGAAGCAAATTGTTCTTGGTCACACTAATGTTGGTTTGGGCCCCAAGTTAGCAGTGTGCTGTATATCTGTAAAGAGAAGAGCTGTGTTTGGGGAAAAGGTCAGAGGAATCAGCCCCTGTACAATGGAGGCAGGGCAAGTTCCTGTAGGTTTCAAGCCATGGGACAGAGGTGGTCTAAGGACCTGATCTGATCTCCAGAAAGCCAACAGAAGAGAAGGAAAAGGGGCTGAAACAGTTCAGAATACTTCTGTCATTTATTGAGCTTTGCAATCATGGTGGTGAGAACCACTGACGAGGGGTTGATAGCATGTAGCATTCCTCCTAAATCACCAGCAGATATAACTTGTTGCAGCAGTGGAGTAGCTATTTGACATCCTGTTTGTACCCAGGTCCCAAAGAATTCATCCTTCCATGACCTATAAGCCTCAAAGCTCCTAAAACATGCCTGTTCCTGTGGATTATGGGGGGTTACAAAGCTTCACAAGATGAGAGCAACAGAGAGGCAAAAGAGGAGGCCAGAAGAGGAGTGGAGAGAGAAGCTAGACTGGAGTCATCCTTGGCCTTGAGATTGAGGATGGGTCCCAGGTTCCAACCAAGAACCTACAGGCACTTACCAAGTGACAACTTTATTAGGGGTCTAAGGTAAAGCAGGTCTAATGACCTTAGATTTGACTGAGACTCCTGGTGAAGGAAAGGGAAAGTCAACAGAATAATTTTTCTAAGGGGTTGACTTTATATCAAGCAAACCAGCTGTTTCTCATGGCAGCTTCCAGGGTGAGTCTGCAGAAGATCAGGCAAACAGGTGGGTCGGGCCAGAGAAGTGTGTGGGAACCGATGAGTGGGACATAGGCTGAGCAGCAGGGATGGAGAGGAGTGAGCAGACCTTGTAGTGGCTCTGCAGAAACGTGGTCTAATGAGAGCATTAGCCTGGGAGAGAGGAATCGCATCCTTCGGTGCTTTGGCTGGGGAGTATCTAACAGGTGTCAGCAGCGATAGGAAGGAGACAGGAGCATCAAAAGGCTGTACAAGGGTAGCGCTTGCACTTTCCTCTAAATCATTAGGGTCAGGACAGCAACATGGACAGGAATTTCTGTGCTGTTGTCATAGGGTGGATACTGTCAAGCATGAGAGTGGTGTCTTTAGACCTTAACTTCCCATCACACTGCTAGTAACAATAAGATGTGGGTGCTCCTGGACACAGCAGTCTGGTTTCTTCACTGGAGTGTCATTAATCCAACAGGAGGGAAGGCTTTTTTGCTTGGCTTTGAAGCAAGAGAAGATGTCCTTAAGAAGTAAGGACATTATAGAGGAATTCGTCATAGAAAATATCTTGGATTTAATGCCCTCATGGTATTTAAATTTAAAATTTAAATTTAAAAGAAGGAGAAGTTAGCTTGCTGCTAACTTTTTCAGAGGGGGAATTTTGAGAAGCTAAGGGAATTAATCAGGGAAATCAGCTGAACTTACAACAGTCTGCAATGCAATCCCAGGCAAGAGAGGAAACCTCTCAGGGGAAAGACCAAAGCCTTAATTGGATGAAGAATTACCACAAAAAGAATATTAGGAATAATCATAAGCCTGCAATGGATGGAAAAAGGGATTAACCAGCAAAGCGGGGTTTATGTTAAAGGTCAGGCAGTGCAGGGGTAACGTGAGAATTGCCAAAGTCAAGCTCTGTTAGATCTTGCAAAGGAAATTAAAACAACTAGCAAAATGTTCGTGAGTCATAAATGAGAAAAGAAGAAAGAAAAGTGGCTTCTGCTTGCCCAGGGTATGGGGGAGGCTAAAGATACTAAAACTACATCCCTCAGATGAGGTGGCTGTTTGGTGTCAGGCTCTGGGAAGAAAGAGGATGCTGAATCTCAGGTCAAACTGAAGATGGCTGGACATCAGGATATGGAAACAGCCACATCTAAATGGGAAAGAATTCTTAAAGAGCTGGGTGTATGCAAATGGGAGGAACTGGACCAGCTCCATCCCAGAGTCAGGGAAGAAATGGCCATGAAATTGCAAGTTCAGCAGCAAGTATTTGAAATTAATCTATGGCATTTTAGAAACGGTACTGGAAAACAGTAATTGAGAAAAGCAAGAAAGATGCCCTGGGCAACTACTGCTCCACTTGTCTACAGTAGGGCTGCCAAATTACATTCTTGCCAGAGAATTCTGCAAGCTTTCCTGAATAACCGATTTTCTAGGTAAAGGAGAAGCATTCAGTCATATCTTGCTGCACTTAGCACTTTTTTTTATGGTGTCCAATGTGAAATTATTAGTTAAAATAGGGATGGCAATACCTGGTGGGAGGAAAACTGTGGGATGGGTAGCAAAGGATTAAGGGAGATCCCACTGCTCTGTCTCAGTAAGGGTTTTCCCATGCTGCAGGGAGATAACTCCTGGAGATCCTCAAAGATCAGTCTTGGGGATGATTTAGTATTTCTGGTGATGCCAGTGGCACAAGAAAAAATAAGCTAATGAATTTGTGAACTTGTAATGGTTTTCACCAGAAAAAAAAACAAAAAGGATTTGCAGGTCATTTTGGAGGAACTGAAAAACTCTGCCGAGTGGAAGAGTAGAAATGGGATGAAGTTTAATAGGACAAAAAGCCTGAATTCATGGATAATGGCAATGTCCCCTACCAGACAGGCTATAGGCTATATATAGGTTTCAAATGCTGGAGAGAGATGATGATGCTGAGCCATCAGCATGATGGTGCCCCGGAAAACCTAGGTACCCTCACAGGAGTATTAAGCACTTAAGAGCAGCCTCTTGCTTTTGGAGGAGACAGCCACGAAGCGGGGAACACGGCACATCCACTTTGGAAGGAAAATGAGTCTAAACTGGAACAGGTCTCAGGCTGAGTGAAGCAACACAGAGCACGCCAGAAGAGAGGAGAAAGTGGTGGCTTGGCACTTCCAGCTTGCAGGACGGGGGCTGGATGGGCGCTCTTGCCTTCTATCGGAGTATGACTGGGGAAAGTTGGAGAGATGCAGAACTACAAGAAGACCCTTGGGGCAGGGCCCCACAGCTGCGGTTTCATTTCCTTCAGCATCTCATTTCCCACCCCAGACTGCTCTGGAAGGGTTGGAAGGTAACCTCCTTCAGTGGTGGATCTGTCCCCATTAGCAGAGCATCTGTTATTTGCCAGAAAAGCAATACTGTGAGGTGCTCACAATCCAGGAGGTTCCTGCAGGGCATCAAGGATAACTTCTTGAAACAGGTGGTGGAGGAGCCAATGAGGCGAGATGTGCTGCTGGACCTTAGACTAACAAAGAATGTCTGGTTGAGGATGTGAGGGTTGGGGGTAGCCTTGGCTGCAGTGACCATGAGATGGTGGAGTTCATGATCCTGTATGGTAAAGGCAGAGTAACAAGTCAGATTACAACCTTGGACTTCAAGAGAGCCAACTTTGGCCTCTTCAAAGATATGCTTGGAGGAATCCCATGGATTAGGGGTCTAGAAGGTAGGAGGGTCCAAGAGAGCTGATCAATATTCAAGTACCACTTCTGCTGAGCTCAGGATCGGTGCATTC
>VZTV01094105.1:8289-23506 GCA_013400875.1 Anhinga rufa
CCAACCTGTCCTGGTGCCTGGGGTTGTTCCTCCCCAGGGGCAGGACCTTGCACTTGCTTTTGTTGAATTTCATCAGGTTCCCCTCAGCCCAGCTCTCCAACCTGTCCAGGTCTCGCTGGATGGCAGCACAGCCTTCTGGTGTATCAGCCACTCCTCACAGCTTGGTATCATCAGCGAACTTGCTCCATCCCTTCATCCAGGTTATTGATGAATATAATAAACAGAACTGAACCCAGTACAGACCCTTGGAGGGCAGTTACAGGCCTCCAGCCAGACTCTGCCCTGTTGATGATGACTCTCCTGAGTGCTGTTGTTGAGCCAGTTCTCTATCCACCTTACTGTCCACTCATCCAATCCACACTTCCTAAGCTTGGCTGTGAGGATGTTATGGGAGACAGTCAAATTTCTTTTCATATTTCCAAGATTTTATTTCTAACCGTCTTGTATTAGGATGCAGTCAGGACTTAGAATAGGATTTCCAGCATTAAACTTTTTACCTAATAAGATATCAGTACAGCTCAATTACTCATGGCATTGTCCTCAGTCATTGAATTTGCTTTCTATCTGCACTGAAGAGAAAGGATAGCAGCATTTAGAATAGCAGGAAGATGTGCCAGGGGATGTTTAGGTTGGATATTAGGAAAAGGTTCTTCACCCAGAGGGTGGTGGAACACTGGAACAGGCTCCCCAGGGAGGAATTCATGGCACCAAGCCTGATGCTATTTGAGAAGCACTTGGACAATGCCCTCAGATATATGGTGTGAATTTGGGGTTGTCCTGTGCAGGGACAGGAGTTGGACTTGATGATACTTGTGGGTCCCTTCCAACTCAGGACACTCTATAATTCTATGATTTTCTGTCACTCCAACTAATTCACCTCAGCCTGTGAGGGATTAAGAGGTAAGGCAGTTTGATGTCTTAAGTTTTCAATCTCTTTCTTTGAATAAGTGCTCACAACACAGTTTTCACATACCTATTTTCTTCTCATGATCAAAGCTGCATTTCTATTGGTTAAGAAAAACGCATCTCTACAGACATCATTTCAAGCCTAAGTTCTTAAGAATCAAAAAGAAAAAGAAAAAACAGGAGTACAATTTACAGTCATATTGACAATACACTAAGGTTCTTAAGTCAAGTCTTCTCAAAAAGTGAACAACCTCTGATTAATATTCCTGCAGAACTTCCACAGAAACATTACCCCAGTTGTCGGGGGCACTACTCAGGCACACATTCCTGTTCCAAAGACCTCACAGTTTAATTTCAAGCAGGAAAATTTAACAACAAGAGAGACCAATGGAGACAAATAAATTAAGCTCAGGCAGCTATTGAAGACAAATAAAAAATAGGAGTGAGGCATGGAGTAATTTCTTCCTTAGGAGGCTAATAAAGAAAATTTGCTTCTGTCTCATGGAGCACCTATAAATACCCATTTCTCCTTTTATTTTTCTAAAACCTTTAAGTTTTCCACTTGTAAATGACAGAGCCATGTACACATTGCAATCGTCTTACAATAGTAGTTCATCCACATGAATGAAAAGTGACTAAAACTAACTGTTTTGACGGAGCACAAGAAATGTCTTATAACAGCCAGCTGTGAGTCCTGTGCATTCAGTCACACTTAGTATTTACCAGCAAAAATTTCCTTTCAGTTACATGCAGAGCTTTGGTGAACCTACCTCATTTCCACACCATTAACTTCGGAACATTTTTTTCTTCCCACTGTCACTCACCATGATCTCTTCTGTGTTTTAATGTCAAATCCAATAGCTTCTCCAGCAGTCTCACTCTGTCTATCTCAGAACAAACTCAGACCTTGCTTCTTTTAAAGAGCCTTTCTCTTATTCACATCTGCCTTTCTGAGTAGTCTGGGAAGTACCTTGGAAATTGCTTACCATCATTATTCTCTGTTCACCCCAAACGTATGAAGCATCCCATGATCCCAGGTGCAGTAGGCAGAGCCAATTTAACTGGGTTACTTCAAGGAGCAAGACACAATGCTTCACTTGCCCAGGCAGCATTATTATTATGTCAAACACCAAGCAGTTCATGGTTGGCAGTGCTCTGAAGCATGGGGCTTTATTTCTTGTAAATAGGATTAGCAAATGAAAATATGTATTCCAGTTTCCTACAGCAGGATTATCAGCAAACCAATGTTTCTATGATATTCCTTTTAGCTCTATTTTTTAGATGAGTACTAAGACAGTATTTCTTAACCTCTTCTGTGAAAAAATGCCCATATTCTAATGTTTAACATGTTAGATTGTAGATTTAGACTATAAATTTTAGATCATCTCTTTAGGAAAAATAATAGAAATACCTCAGTCATAAGTTTTCCTATTAGAACAGAAAAATTTGTGTTGTAGAATCACTACAAATAACAGAGCAGATTAATTGATCAAATATATAGTCACTCACTACACCATTTAAAATATTGTGTGCTTCCATTTTGAAGGTATCCATTTTACGTATGCATATTTTTAAAAACAAAAGGAAATATTGCTGCACGAGTTTTTCTTTATGACAGTCCCAAAAGCATATTCTGATAGTTAACCATTTTTGTGGAGTCACTGTACATGGTAAATCACCTGGTCATGTTAATTCAATGCCAGCTCAAGAACACTGTATTTGTCATCTGAAGCTTCATAATATGTCTCCAAACCAGGCTCATGAAAATTTATCATGAAGTCTCATACTGAAGCAACATAAGAAAATCTTCCCTGAACTGTTTTCTTATTTACTGTAAGTCCATCTTCACTACAAATTACTTAGTTTTATTTGCAATTTCAAATGTAATGTAATAAATTTATGCACAAAAAACTAACCCTCTGAACTTTTAAAGGACAGCAAAAGTAAATTTATCAGCCTGAGCATGGATTATCTGAGTTGGTTCTACATGACGTTTGAAATATCCAGAGACTTACTTTCCAAAGAATAGATAGCATTTACTGTCTGTGGGACATACTTCCTGTTAAATATATGAGGGAAATAACAACACAGTCAGAATTTGTATTTCCCTCTATAGCAGTCAGAAATAAAGACATCCAGTTACACAGAATGTAAATCTCTCATTTGTATTTCACAATTTACTTAAAAACTAATACAGAGGATATCCTTTAAAATACATACATTTTATATACCACATAGTGGAACAGTTTCTTCTCCATAACCAATTAATATGAATCATCCCACTGATTTTTCTCCATTGACAAAATTTAGTTGTGTACATCTGGATAGCAAAATAACTTCTTGTTATGTATGGAAATCATAACTATTTGTACCCATGATGAAAATATAAAATTATTTTAAAGCAACAGGGTGCTCCCCTGCCTGCTTCAAAATTATTATAAAAGGAAGAAAAAATACTGCATATAAGTATCTTGTGATCTTTCCTCATTATTTGTAAAACAAAAGCAAAACATTCCTTTTCAGTATAACTGAGGGATACAATGCTGAAACTGTCACCTAATAGTCTAGACAATTGTTACCTCCATTACAGACAATGTTGGACTGACAGAACTACAAAGATGTATACTAGAATAACAAATGGCTTTTTAAACTGTATGGCTGTCCAATCATTAATCAGGTGAAAGCAATTTCCAATACTGACCAACACTAGGATCTAATGACCCAAGGCAAAAATCCAAGCTACTAAATTCATTGGTTTAAACAATTAACAGACACAGGGGTAGGAAAATAATAATAACAAAAAAAAAAAAAAAGAAGAGAGTTCCAAACTAACGCAGACATTCAAAAAGGGAAACTGTTTCCAAAGACTGCAATTAGAAAGTTGTCTGTTCAAGGACTGACACCATAACACCCTTCTTTAGGAGGAAAAAATAATAAATTGGCATGGGGTTTAGAATATTTAACAGCCATCTAATTTCACATAATTACATAATTTGAAATATCACTAAAAACAAAGAAGCAGTAAAATACATGCAAATTCTCATTATTAATTCTCTCTTCTTAAATATCTGTTCTGGTCTCTACCCTCCTCCCCCTTCTTTCTTCACCCTAGCAATGATTTCTGCCTCTCCCAGACTTGATTGCTCTGATGACCTCAATCAAAAGGCAATTATCCAGTGAGGATGGAAGGTAATTATTCCCATCAAGGAGAGATTGAATGCACCTGAATAGACAGCTGCAGTTCTTCCAGGGATTACATTATTACTATAGAAATTGCCTTCATTAATTTGTGTTGCATGTCAAATTTATGATAAAAAGTTGATTTGTTTGCAGGACAACAACTACTTTTCCCATTTCACTCAACATTCACTCTAAGGCAAGAGCAACAGACAATTGTGAGTTACTTTAGTATATGTATGACAACTGTCAGCATGCAACCATCTGCTCAGGAGTGAATATGACATAAAACCAGGAAATGGGATTAAAGCTCTAGATAGATGTACCTTATAAAATTCACAGGAAAGAGCCAAAACAATGGATACTTTAACCCAAGCTTTCCAAAATCCTACTGTAGGGACAAAAGTATAGGGACAATAAACACTAGTAAAAGAAAAATGGTAAGGCTTAGCAAGAAAATAAGTTTACTTGATCTATTTACCTTCAACACTAGATGGGAGAATATTTAATTCTAGAAGAGAAAGAATATAAAATCTGTAAGTTATTATGAAAGATTTGTACTTCAATATTTATAACAATGTCTTATTTTTAAAAGAAGCTGACAATCTACCTGCTCTCAGATTACTGAGGACTTGTAAGTCCTTAGACTTATAAAGTACATCTTAAATGCTGAGCTTTTTCTGGAAATTATGGGTAAGGACTTTAATCACTGTAATTACTCCATATGCTAAAATTCTGCCTTCCTTAGGCAGAGTTATATGACTAAGAAATGGGATTTCTAACATAATATTTCAAATTTCAGTAGATTTGGTTATACGTTTTCAAGTCATCTGTAAGTGATCAGATGCTTCAGAATTGCAGTGAGAAAAACTGGTCCCCCTTAGGGTTGGTGTTTGCCCTGAATTAAAGGAACCATTTCCTTTAGCAATGCTTACTTCCTAAAAGGTATAAAGCATAGAAGGCTGAATGGGAATGCATTTTACTCACTGCTGAACTATAAGGAATTCTAATAGACAATCATAGAATCGTAGAATGGTTTAGGTTGGAAGGGACCTTTAGAGGTCATCTAGTTCAACCCCCCATGCAATGAGCAGGGACATCCTCAACTAGAGCAGGTTGCTCAGAGCCCCAGCCAACCTGATGTTGAACGTTTCTAGGGATGGGGCATCTACCACCTCTCTGGGCAACCTGTGCCAGTGTCTCACCACCATCATAGTAAAAAATGTCTTCCTTCTATCCAGTCAAAATCTACCCTCCTTTAGTTTAAAACCATTACTCCTTGCCCTGTCACAACAGGCCTTGCTAAAGAGATTGTCCCCATCTTTCCTATAGTCCCCCTTTAAGTACTGGAAGGCCACAATAAGGTCTCCCCGCAGCCTTCTCTTTTCCAGGCTGAACAACCCCAATTCTCTCAGCCTGTCTTCATAGGAGAGGTGCTCCAGCCCCCTGATCATCCTTGTGGCCTCCTCTGGACCTGCTCCAACAGGTTGATGTCTTTTCTCTTGTCACATTTTATTAGAAGTTATTTTTCTGCAGAGGCTACAGCTGTAAATCTTGTATTTTAATGCAGGCAAAATATGTAAAACTTACCATTCTAATGCTAATAAATTGTTATAAATCTCAGCAGTAATGTCATGCAACGTAGTGTTAATTAGGTATGTATATGTCATTTAATTTAAAAATAGGGAATTTTCTATTGTAATATTACTCCCTTCATTCTTGGAAATATACTATTTAGTCCTATTGACTTACTGATCTTGAATCTTTAATTTTTTTCTATAACCTTTTTCTGGGACACTAAAGTCTCCAAAACTATTTGCATTCTTATTATTGCAGAAGTGTTCACATGATACTCTGTCTTTTAAGGTGTGGTCCAGAAGAACCAAATACCTTTCTCAGCATCTTCAACTTTTTACGGTCATTTCCACCTTCTCACTGAAATATGAGAGGGGAAGGGAGTAAAAAAAATAAAGCTGAGAACAGAATGGGGGCAGGTATGTGCCCTGACTATTTCAGAATTCTTTTTTTACTTTCCAAAGTAAAAGACACAGCTGAGTTTCCAGCCTCCAGGTGATAGCTGTTCAGTTCAACTGGCTTTGCTCTTGCAACGCATGTTTTTCTCCTTTCATTTTTTGTTCTTTGTGTGTTACAGAAAGTTTAAAGTACAGTCAAAGTTCACTTCCTTATGCCTATTTCACCACTGACTAAACATACAAGTCCTGGTTTGGCTTGACTTCTTTTTTATCACTACTTAGAGCTGTGTGGTGGCCTCTGTCTTAAATTTCTCAATGATCAATGTCAATTCATACATAAAATAATTTTTCTTTTTCCATGAAAAGAAAAGCAGAAATGTACTGTAGAGTTTGGAATCTCTAGTGACCAGTGCTTTATTAAGTTTGTGTGCATCAAATAAAAAGAAAACAAAAAAAAAACAAAGATAAAAGAAAACACAAAACTGTATTTTTCTTCCAGGAGAACTTTTGATACATGTATGACTTCTGTGCAAGTTATCTTTAGATTTATAATTACTGTGGTCACACCTAGCTTTTGCAAGTTGCTAAATAACCTTCAGCCTGTACATTTCTAAAAGTTTGTCAATTTCTGATTTAATTATCGTCAGCTGCTTATAGATACCATGATCCACTATACAAAGATCCTAAGAATTCAGGCATGTTTTCCTGTATCTTAACTAGATGCCAGACAGCTTCCTGGTAGACACTTTTCTCTTTGGTCTTGACCCATATAACACATGCCCCTCACCAGCGTCATGCAATTTTTGTGCAAAAAATTCTCCAGTCCCTTTTGGGTATTTCAGAGAATATGGGGAAACTTGGTATCTAATGAGGCCATGTGGCCAGGTTTCTGGATTTGCTTTACTCTTCAATGAGGAACATATTATTGTTGGGTTATCTTAAGATCATTCTTATCTCAAGCTACATTGAAGAAAAATGCAAACAAAAGATGATGTTCAAAACATCTAAAATAATTGACATAGTTACAAAAAAAAAAAAAAAGAGGGAAGTGGCAAAGTGGCATTTAATCTACTTGAACTACGATTAAATAAAAAATCCCTTTACCTAGCAGGTGTGACGTGGACTTCTTTGGCATCTATGGATTTTATTTTCCTCCATGCCCTGTACCCCAGGTTTTATCCCTGAAAGAAAATCTTGTCTTATTAAGGAAGACTTGTTTTTAGAATTAATTTCCATTTTGGAGCCCTCCAGTGGGTCTAGATAGATTTAATCAATTTTTCTAAAATGAGTTTACTTCTCTTTCATTACAGTAATAGTCTGACCATCCATCTGAATCAAAATAAACTTCCTCTCACTTCCTTAGAAATGCAATTGTTTCTTAGCCCAGATCAGCTCATATACCCGACAGAAAAATTACCCATTTCTTGACTTAGTGCAGGTATAAACTTCCTCTATCTCTTTCTCTTTGGGTCACTCAGGGTGACATATATTGCATATATTGTAACAGAACTTGGGCCCTTTGCTGATAGTAGTGGTACAACTGTTTCTTCCCTCTCCCTTCCTAATATCACATCTAAGTAAGGCCTAAGGTGACCTTAAAGAAAAGCCTTTATTTTGGGTTGAGTAGAGAGATCACTTTCCAAACAATCTGCTGGTTGAACTTACCTGTGAACAAATTATTATTAAATCTCATGGAAAGCAGACAACAGTGTCTGTCTGGGAGGGAGTTAGAAAGGGGTGTAACGATTCTTCATGGCAGCAGCTTGCTATTGGACTTTGCATGGAGATTACACCCACAGCACAAATGCTGTTGTGTGAGGTACCTTTTCCATGGAATCTTGCATGTCTCCTGCACCTGGGGAGGAACAACCCCAGGCACCAGTACAGGTTGGGGGCTGACCTGCTGGAAAGTGGCTCTGCTGAGAACCTGGGAGTGCTGGTGGGCAGCAAGTGACCCTGAGCCAGCACTGTACCCTCGTGGCCAAGAAGCCCAATGGTGTCCTGGGCTGCATTAAAAGGAGTGTGGCCAGCAGGTCGAGGGAGCTCATCCTGCCCCTCTACTCTGCCCTAGTGAGGCTGCATTTGGAGTAGTGTCCAGTTCTGGGCCCCCAGTTCAAAAAGGACAGGGAGCTGCTTGAGCAAGTCCAGAGGAGAGCTACTAAGATGATCAATGGGCTGGAGCATCTCCCTTATGAGGAAAGGCTGAGAGACCTGGGTTTGTTCAGCCTGGAGAAGAGAAGACTGAAGGGGGTTCTCATCAATACCTATAAATAGCTGAGGGGCGTGTGTCAGGAGGATGGGACTGGACTGTTTTCAGTGGTGCCCAATGACAGGACAAGGGGCAATGGGCACAAGTTGGAACCCAGGAAGTTCCACTTAAATATGAGGAAAAACTTTTTTACTGTGAGGGTGCCAGAGCAGTGGCCCAGGCTGCCCAGAGAGGCTGTGGAGTCTCCTTCCCTGGAGACATTCAAACCCTGCCTGGACACGGTCCTGTGCCCCTTGCTCTAGGTGTGCCTGCTCACGCAGGGGGGTTGGACAAGATGGTCTCTCAAGGTCCCTTCCAACCCCTACCATTCTGTGATTCTGTGATGAATATAGTGGAAAAAATACAGAAATGGGATATATGGGTCATTACCAGTTCTTCACTAAGGCACTGACATGAGTGTATTTAACGTTTCTGGCATGACAATGGGCCTGGCAACATCAAACCCCAGCCCCAACATCCCTCCTGGGAAGGTGTTATAACACAGTGCCTTTTATTTAAAACCCACATAGCCTTTTTATTCAAATCCCTACTTGCAGATTGCCAGTGAGGAACTCCTCTTTCCTTATCACATTTAAGCACTGAGGCAAGCTAGTTTGCAATCAGAAGAGTAATAGGAATAGCTGCTGCAGCAAATAACCCCTTTGAGAAATAGTGCAGTAAGAGGTTATCAATTTGGAGCAAACAAATTGTGCCCTGGGCCTCTGGATATAACTGCTACTGCATCCAGTACTGCATTGATTCACAAAGTTGAATATTCAGTTTGTTGCTGCAGAACAGTAATCAAGGTGTCTTGGGTAATCTAAACAACTGAATTAGTCATGGTCATTTTCTACTAATTATGGTTATGGATGAACTGCTTTTGATTCGACAATAAGTTTATTAATAAAGTCCAGAGTACAACACCCTCCATGAAGAGAATAGCTTAAGGGTAAATCAGAATAAGGTGACTTACAGGAAAGAGTACGTTATCTGGTAGCACTAAACATATCAATTTTATATTGCTAAGAACTGCTGATAAAAAAATTTTATGGCATGCTGTGATATACAGCTTTAAATTATGGACTTAACACTCACGCTGTATATGTGTTACAAGAGATTTATCTGCATCTTTAATGGTTTATGCTATTAAATATTCCTTTAAAAACTATACAAAATGTAGAATACTTTAAAAGATATAAATCTAGAAAACATAAAAAGCTCATAAATAATTTAAAATAAGTACATGTTAATATAACCCCCCCCCCAAATTAATAATAAATCACACTATCAGTAGACAAAGCCCAAATTACCATTTTAAGAGTCCTGGTTTAATTTCTAATCACTACTAACTAAGCAGAGATAAATGGAAAGAAGAAAAAAAAAGAAGAGGAAAACATGACAGCAGGTCAGTTCTGTTGAACTTGTAGAAGTTAATAAGAGAAATGTGGAATTTCTACCATGCTTTGTATATTAACACATATGTTCTTTTGGGACTGTAATGTGAGACTGTTAAAATACATGATGCTGCTCCATATTCATTGCTTTTCTAATAATAAACAGTGATGAATGACTGCAAATATCTATTGCAGAAGTGGATGAGAGATGGATATAATGAAAACACCAAGGGGGTATATTTTAAAGCCAGTATGTGATTGTAGTATGCACAAAACCAATTATATAAGTAATGCCCACATCACTCATGCTCTGTTTTGCAGATCAGCACACATTTTAAAGTTCCCAGTAATGAGAACTTTTCTGATTGTTACCCAGGGAGGGGATTTCAAGCAGCTGTTTTTGAAAAAATGAAAGACCAAGCAACATATTTTTATAGCTTTATTTCCTGCATTAGAAACTGATGGCCTTTATGAAATTATGGAGAAGTACAGTACAAAAAGCACACTTCAGAAATATACTAATTCCTTGCTAGGGAGACCATCTGTAGCAGCAGATAAATCTTCAAATTCAGTCTCTCTCAGCTTAACTCTGAAGAGGCTAATACAGAGAGTGAGTGCTAAATGGAAGAAGGGAGTCAGGGTTTGACTACCAGACATAATTCACTGGTTTATAGTGATCATGGTTTAAACTAGTCTGTTTTCCTTTGCTCTGAAGCCAGACAGGAAGCTAGTGAAGCCTGGCTTTAGCTGTAGAGCAGCCCACAGCCCGCCTGACCATGATCTAGCAAGCTCCTTTCTCGCCTTGTCTTCCTCATCTGCATAGTCCTCTGCCTGTCTCCAAATACCTACTTTTTTGACCCGGTATACGAAGTAAATATTTTACCAAACACTATTAGAAAAATTATGTAACTTCAGAGTTGTGTGGTAATTAAAAAAAAGCATATTTCATGTACACTTTATGTATTCAGAATGACTTAGAGAGTTTGTGCCCTTTCCAGTTGCATTAATTCTGGTATTGATGTGACTCTGCAACCTCATTCCTTGTGCTAACCTCAGAGAAACTCACCTGAAAGCAGTTTTCTGCAAGGTTAGTGTGCTAAAATGCCTCAGGAAAAGGGATGAGGAGTTGAAAAGGAGGTGGCAGGACTGCATACAAGCAGGGAAGGAGGATGGATGGCAGGTAGCCTCAAGCTGAGCTTAGGCTGCAGGGGAGCCCCAGGCTCCAGTGCCACATTTCTACAGAGGAGAGGACACAGGTAGGACAAAAAGTATTTTACTTTTCTGTGGCTGCATTGAAAATTAACCTAAGACTTAGATGGTTAAGAAACTGATATGTCTTATGGCTGCTAATATTCTCAGGGGTTTTCACTCCCCATTACAACACCCAAATGTGCTTTCCAGTATTCATCTCTTGGATCTTGTCTCTAGCAACTAGAATTCATAAATATGCAGTGATACCAAAACTGTGCCCTGGTACATAACCTTAGTGTAAGCATGGCAGTCACCAAAAATATGGATATAGGGTTTGCTAGATGTCAGTAGCAGAGACAGCGGGGTTACTATACTGGAAAACTCAGCATGCCCTAAGCACAGGGAGACCCACACTGTGGGACATTCAGCCTCAGAAAACATAACATCAGGTCATGATAGTTCTCATGTTTTATAATAATGTAAAGAAAGTATATATAAAACCTCTAAGACAGATACATGGATGTCATCTCCTATTGTAAAGGTTTTACACACCTCTTTTCTTTTTAATTTCTTCAGCAAGAAGTCAGTAGAAATCAGGGATAAGTACAGAACTGCTCTAACACAAATCCTGGTCCATCATTGTGTACGTTTTAACATCCTAAAGTAGACTTTCTCCTAAATCATGAATTGATTTCTGTGGACAGATACCATTATTTAGGGAAAGTGGAAGTTCCGCAATGAGTAACACAGCTTTTTTTTCTCCTGACAAACATTTAAAAATGAACAAAAAACCACATCATATTTGAATCCACATATAGAAACTGTATTCAGAATAAAGATCATACCTTCTCTCTTCAAATACCTGCTTACTTGATGTAAAAAATGAACCAAATATTCCACCAGACACCATTAAAAAAAAATGATGTCACTGCAGAATTGTGTGCAAATTCAAAAATTACTTATTTCACATCTATTTCTTGTATACCAAATTATTTAAAGAATGTCAGCTGTAACCAACACAGAAAAAAAAGCATTAATATTTTCTGGATTGAATACAATTATTAAAAAATAATTAAATAGCACTATCCAAAAGACTGCTTATGAACAACAGAAACAACAGAAAATTAAATATCTAAAAATTTAAATTTGTTCTACAGTAAAAAAAAATGAATAAAGCCTATTTATCTACAGATCTTTTTCATCAAAGCCATGCATCCACAAATATAGTACCATCAGCTTCTTGCAGCATCCCTGCAGTGTCAGTGCAGGTTAAGGCAAAGCATATTCTGTGCTCAGTCTATCACTGTACGTAGCAGTTTGTTCACCAGATGTATTGAATGGAATGTCTAAAATCCACATTCTACTTAAATTTCTCCAAGTAGAGGATTTGGAGGTTTTTTTTCCTCTGCTTAGATTTTTCACTAAATTTTGCTGAACATCAATTTTTAATATTGTTTTTTTAATTTCTCTGAAGTTGGCTAATCAGTTCTGCTGTTACTGGGTTGGAAGAAAAAGAATGTCCCACAGACAAATGACAAAATGCATAAATCTTATCTCCTGTTGAAACTCTCTAAAGAATGTTATCAAAACTCAACATTCATCTTGTTTTTCTACATTTTATCATATGTATTCTACATTACTGTCACACCTTTCCACCCTATAATGAAGTTTTTTTGTGGTTCCCACCTGTCAATTACATTTGGGAAGAGAAACTTGAGACTGAGTTTCTTCCCACCAGAGAGAAAACAAAGAGAAGAAAACACACACCCTCTCTCCACACTAAGGCTGCTTATCATAATCAGGACACATTGGGAAAACAGAGAAAAGGATGGACTCTGTTAATGATTAATTTAAGAGATATATATTCAGAGAAGCCAAATGTGGAGGACTTCAAGACCCAAAGGATTTCTTCTGGCTTGGCCAGACAGAGTAAGGACTAGCAGTGTGCCTACACTGGACTGGCCACTTTTGCCCCCGTCCTCTCTATTTTTCCCAAAACTATTCCTCCCCATCTACTTTGATCCCCGTCTTTCCCCACTTTTAGCCCTTCCCTTAGACATCATATAGATTTTATGTGTTCCCTCAATCCCCTTGAAACTTTCCATAACAAGAATTTATACAATCCTACAAACCTCTCAAATAACCTATAGTAAATTAGCTCTTACCCATGAGACCCATGATGATCTTGTTCCCTCTCTTTTTTTTGGTTACGAAGCTTTGGCTGAAGCTCTCCAAGGTTGTGCTCCACTGATCTTTTCAGTGTTCTGCAAGCTCTTGGCCTTTGGTATTATTTCTTTTACCTCCTAATCACTTAAGTTTCTGTATCTACATGTTTAACTTATTGCTTCTCCTGATTCTTACTATTTTTTAAATTGAAATGCCATTAACCAGATATCATCACAATCCAGGTGCCCTTACATTTCAGGTGTCCACATACCTTTTACCATCCACATATCCTTATAAATTTTTCAGAGAAACATCTTAATTAAGGGATTATGACAACTGCTATGTAGTAGCTTCAAAACAATAAGTCTGACTGTGTAGGATTGTAACCTTACTTTCTGGACTATTTTCAAATTTACTGTGAGTTACCCTTCAAAATCAATGTATATATTGAAACATGGGAGAAATACACTCTGTTTTAGACTTTTCTTGCCAATGACATTGTTTTGTTACTGATACACTGAGTCCTTTGTTCATCACACCGATGAACATTATCAATCTTTCACTGCTTTCATCCCTCTGTTATTCTATTTGTTTATTAACTATAAAGAAGAACAACAATTGTATTTTCTTTTTCTCCTTCAGCTGTGAAGTACATGGTAGAGTGGAGTCCTGGTCCATGACTGTTACTGATACCGCCTCACCAACAGAAATAACAAAAAAAAACCAATATTAAAGAAGACGCCTATAGAGAATAGTTGAACTTCTCTCTGCAGCCTTGGCCTTTGGCTGCTGATGCTTCTCTCCAGTAATCTGCTGCCCTAATTCATTGGATCACTTCAATTTCCTGTATTAAGACCCCTTAAGGTAGAGAAACTGTCTATCTTTATCTGGTGTAGGAGTGTTAATCTCCATAAAGCAAATAATAAAACCCAACCATTATGAAAATGTCACTTTCTTTTTTTCTGGCAGGACCACATGTCACATCTTAGAAAGATGTCAGGGTTTCCACAGGCCACAGTGTTGTTATTGATGTTGTTTGTATTGCACAGTAGAGCACACAGATTTAGAATTTAATAATTTTACAACATTTTCTAGCAGAATGCAAAAAATGTTATCCCTAATAATGATGTAAAAATAAAAAAGCCTGAGTTTTCAACATGACAAAATTTTGATTTTCTATGTAAAGATAATATTTCATCATCAGTACAAAAAGTTCATAGTGTAATAAAAGAAACCCCAACTGAACCAGAATACTTGATTCCAAGTTCTCTAAGGCAAACTCCTTGTCTTACTTACATTAAAGTTGAGTCATTCTGAACAACAAGTGAAGCCTGAGGAGTATGGATGTCTCCAGCTCTTTTAGTGACATGCCCTCAAGGAGTTATGCCTCATCATTCCTCACTAGACAAAATCTTTGAGTGTTTTCAAGGACAGCTCTAAAGAGAGCTTGTTGCAATATTCTAGCCCAAAGGCACAGAGTACTATGGGCAGGTTTCTGTCCATTATAATCTTTGAATATTTCAGAAATTAAAATGGCTATATAAATGTGATGTCTGAACTATTTCACTATGAGGCATTACTTGTCTACACTTTGATGTTATTGAATTTTACCAGAGACATCATCTCTAAGTGAAACAAGGGAAAAATTGCCTGTATTCTTAAATAGAATTTGATGTAGAGAGAGTATCTTAAGTTTCTGTAGTGACTGTAGAAGTGGAAAAGAGGAAAGGCAATCAAAATCAAGAGGAAAAATGGGAAGAATAATAGACAAGGAAACCTAGTTGGTGCTGTTACAAGGCACACACAATTCTGAACATGAAACTTATTCAGGAGGTGCTCTAATCTGCAGGATTTATTTCTGAAGTTGTTTTGGTCTTGTTATTTATTCAATGGCACTAGATTACAAATTCAGTGAAAGGAGTATACAGAAAGTTATATATCATCAATTATTTATATAATCAGATGTATCTTCATTGTTTGATTACAATAAAAACTTTTTATTTCTTTCTAACTTTCTTTAAGTTTCTTTAAATTAGAACTTTGGGTGTTCATAGATGGAGGATGTTCATTCTGGGGAATGTGATGCCTAACAACTAAACCCTCTTAAAAATATTTTTTTTAAGCATTTATTAGATTTTTGAGGAAAACAAACAAACAAAGAA
>VZTV01094107.1:14113-42412 GCA_013400875.1 Anhinga rufa
GTTGTGTAATGGCATTAAGTCGCACCTCTTGGCTCCACTTCAGATCCTTCTGCGCATGCCTTCCTCACTTCGGGGGGTCCTTGGTGGCCTTTATGGCTGAAGTATCGTAACCCTTTTTATCCATATATGGTCACGTGTCACCTAAGGACAACTCAAGGCTATTTTCTCTTGCCAACTTTCCTTTGTTTTCTTCCAAAAGAAACGTTTGCCCTTGATTAAATGGATAACACTGATGGCCAAGATTTCCTGTCCTTAAGCCTAGGTTAATTATTAAAACATTAAACCTTGCTTGATCAAAAAAAAAAGGAGTCTAGATTCACACTAATTAAACATAGACAATACCTCTTCTTTCCAAGGGGGCATCGTTCTCTTACATTCTGTTGAGTAGCCTCAGTCAAGCTGTAGTTATTAGCCATTGCTGTATCTACATGGAGGACAGCCATTATAAAAGTCCAACTTGGGAGAATCATTTAGAGAAAGCACTGCATCCCTAAACCTAAAGTCAGGGGAACACCAGCTAAAAATCTGTATGAAGCCAGACTTCCTTAGGTCTCACATGCATAGGAATTACTTGTTCTAGTATGCTTCCTCTGATGTCGGAGGGCTTCTGAGAGGAGTGGTACGTGAGGTGTAGTGGCAAGTGATAGGTATGACCCCCCACAGGACGTACATTTCTGTTTCACTGCATAAAACTGGAATATGTGGATAGAATTTAAAAAGCCTTGGAAATATGTGTATGTTTGAAAGTTGATGTTTATGTTCCTAGCAATTAACATCCTTTAGAAAATCTCAAGCATGTGATTTTTCGTTTGAGAGAGAAGCACTTCAGGGCTGTATGTACATGCTCACTATGTTTTCCACTGAAATGTGATTCTGCATCCTAGTAAAAAATTGCATTGAGTATTAATAGTTTTGAAAATTATACAAGAACAACAACTCTGCAATATCTGCTGTTAATAATATAGAAAAAAGTGATATAGGAGTAAAATATTGGAGGTGTGAGTGGGACGTGACCAACTGCTTCTTAATATATTCATGACAGAAAACCTTTTATCTTAGGTCAGGTGACAAGATGATGTTAGGTCTCTGCTTCCTAGCAAAGGAGCATCAGAACCATTACCATAGCTGACATAGTTACTTCTCATCTGAATGCTTTTAACAATGTGGAGTAGTTGAAAACATTTATGTAGAAAAACAGAAGAGGAATAATAATGAAAAGGATGTCTAGAAGAGTTACCCTGATAAATTTCTTACAATTAATCCTTGGCAGGAGACAGAATCACTTTGATCCTAGCAAGTCTATCACTCTGGACAAAGTGGAGGATGGACAGAGCTCTAGGGTCTATAGTGTATTAAAGTTGTTGTTAACCTACCTCTGAACCCATTTTAGACAGGAATTGTGCTGCATTTACGTTGTAACTAAGAGTAAAATATGGCTTCATGGAAGTAATGCTCCTGCACTGAACATAACAAAGAGACTAGTTAATGTAGTCTTCTTCTCCGTCCCCCTCTCCGCCCCCACCTCTGTCATCCTAAATGTGAGTAGTGTTTTGTAAATGTGCTGAACTGAAAAGAACGTAAACTGTTACATTTTTTGCCGGACATTCAGTGGGATAAAGTCATGTCTGGAAAGGACAGAGGTGAAAGTGTCTGAAGAGAAATCATTGGTTCGAAATGCCTTTGCTGTGAAGAGAGGATGAATACAGAAGTGCAATAAGCAATCACTGATGGGTGGTGTGAGCAATATATATAGTATACTGGGCAACTGGAAAGGTTATGGAATGGTTAATGGCAGTATTAAAATGATAATAAAGTAAGAGTACTAAAAGGTCAAAATAAATAATAAAGACATATTGTATTATCTGGGAGAGAATGGGCCAATAAAAAAAAAAGTGAGGGATTTTAGAAATAACCCAGGATAATTTAATTAACATGGGATTTGCATAAACCAAAATTAGATTAAAGAATTGTTTCAGTGTCCACAAATCTTTAAAACTGTGTAAACCAAGAGTAATGCAAGAAAGATCATACTGGGCTAACTGACTGTGGGAATGATTTAGCATTAGCTTTTTTTTTTGGTGACACTTGGCATTTTGTGCCCTGAAAGGAGCAGGGATATGGGGGAAGACAGTAGATAACAATGTAATAGATGACTACAGCAAATGCTGCATGGAAGGCGATGGAGGTAAGAAGAAGAGCTAAAGACAGAAAATACAGGAAGAGGGAGAAAAAAGAAAAATGAAGGATGCAATCTTACTTTAAAATACATAGCTATGTATGAGCAAGCTGTGAACTGAGAAAGAGAGCCATATGGCTTACAGATTAAATATTTTTTTCCTGCTGTTTGTTAAACTAGTAGAAGAGAATCCGTGTTTGCTTCCTGCCCTGTGGTCTGTATGGCAGCATGGTCCTTTCTCTCCAAAGGGCTGCCTGTGCTCCCGGGCGTCCCGAAAGGTGAAGGTGAGCAATGGGCAGCTCTCAGGGCAATGACTCCTTCCACAGCAGCCCTCTGTAATTCTGTCAGAGGCTGTCAGCAGTTTCATGTCTCATCACTGGGGTGTTACCCTCTGCCTAGTTGCTGAAGCCTTTTACTGGTCCTGTAAAGTAGCTGTGGGATAAGAATGCCATGGTAGAGGGTAAGGGTGGGAGACCAGAAGGTAGGCAGGCAGCAGTTGCTGGATCCTGTTGTAATGCCTGCCCCAAATTGTAACTGCCCTTGTGTCGTCCAGGAAAAAATTGGATTTAGTTGATAAAGTAAAAATTTTCCGTCAGCTCTTATTTTTAACATTAAGACACAATGCGTAAACCAGTTGGCATTGCTGTGTATCTTCAAGTCTGTTGTTTCTGTGTTGTTCAATGAAGAGAGTAATTAAAAAACCAGCAACTATGAGGCCTCCTGTGCCATTCCAAAACATTGTTGTTGCTGCTGGAAATTCTCTTTTTTTTTTAAAAAAAAAGGCTTTTCCAAGGTTCAGTAGATACCTTAATGAGTAGAATGAATACAGAATCCTGGTCAAAAGTATCACAAAATTATAATAGTTTTTTGCCTTCACTTCTATGAACACAGTAGAAGCTCTCTGTGGTCTTTTTCTCTATGAAGGTCACACGAATGCAGATAGCTTTATAGCCGTGCACACAGTCACTCTTGCCTGATAAAGTAGCTGAAAAACAGATGATTGTGTGAAGTTACATACATTTATGTGGCCTTTTATGTCTATAAACACACGCACACCTATTTCATAGCCTTACAGTACATACTTGTTATCTGTGAGCTGCATAAGCCTTGACAGTTTTGGTCTATAATGAGTCTGTTTAATAATTTTCATGCGCTTTTAGCCATAGTTTCACAGATAGATTGTTTCTGGAATGCTGAAGAGAAAACCCTAAAAGAATGTAGTTAATTATACATTGTGAAAATTAAATTTTTGCCCAAATTGACTCTGACAGAGACAAAAAGATGATAATATGGTCACAGTAAAAGGACTAGATATCAGAACATGACACCGAACTTGCATGTGCAGTATAACAATGTGCTACATCTATCTCTCCATCCAGGAATTGCCCGAGTCCAGTTGGCCATGGAAAATTGCTCTTTTGGCTTTCTTTAAGCAGTTTTAAATTTCTTTCTTCTGTGTATGAGAAGGCTTTTCTGTGGATGTGAGGAAGAAATAGAAAACATTTTGTTAATGTAAAAGATATCACATCTCCCTTTTTCACATGGGTAGCATCTTCTGTCTGTCAAAAGTAACAGCATCTCCCTTTAGGAGTGTTCCTAAACTCTAGTGGTATGAAGATGAATTCAGATCTCAGCAGCAGATCACAGAACTTAGTAAACGTGAGACTAGTTCTCACGCTTACTTAAGTCTTTAAGCATCAGCTTGAGTTCTCCTGGATACGCGTGTGTTTTTGCCTGTCTATTTATCTTTCTATGTGTTTCAGTTTCCTTATTGAGGTTTCAAACTACTGTGGACATGACGTTTTTGAGTCAGCTTGCATCTTTTGTCATGCAAAGGTTTCCAGCAGCAAATTTTGAGAAGTATTCTTGCTCCATCAGTGTAGCTTATAGTGCAGGTAGGAAAGGGTGCGGGGAGCAAAGGCAGAGGACTCCATGTTTATGTAGGACACAATAAACAAGATGGGGGAGGGTGAGAACTGAGTATGCAGGGAAAGCCTGTGTGCAGTTTGAGACGTGCGGGCTGCCTTTCCTAGGGAATTTGCAAAAACAGTGCTAATGTTTGGGTGCTCTGTGGGTTCCTTCTCTGCAGATTTTTTCTTTTTCAGATATCTGTGGTTACATACACAAGAATTATTTACCTCTTCAATAAAAGTATTATTTTATGATTTTAACCTGAATGAAATTGAATGCATCATGCAGACATAAGTTCTCTCTTTCCTTCCTCTTTTTCTGCTTCTCGTACCTAGTTCCCCAGGAACAGAAATGGAGATGATGTTTCTGCTCTTCCATTTCTGAAGTAATCAGTAGCTTGATCTGCAAGGGGCTCTTCTGTCAGTTCTTTTGCGAATACAGTTTACCAATCCGGGACTTCAGATGCAAGCATTTGAGACCAATTTTATGGCAGAGGAGTTTGTTCGTATGTATTATTATTTAGTTCCTTCTGTGTTTGGTTCTGATGTGCTAAGCGGGTGAAAGACCTCTCAGCTGTGGAATAACGTCTTGCTTTGTATTGTGAGGGTGGGAGCAGGTTTCACAGTTACCATTCAATAGGAGGCTCAGGTGCCAGCACTTCAAGAATTTGTGAGTTTCTTTTGAGAACAGGCTTTTTTTTTTTT
Organism: Anhinga rufa; assembly: GCA_013400875.1. Classification (NCBI taxonomy): domain Eukaryota; kingdom Metazoa; phylum Chordata; class Aves; order Suliformes; family Anhingidae; genus Anhinga; species Anhinga rufa. The sequence goes on from VZTV01094107.1 coordinate 18,905, forward strand.
TTTTGGCCTGTCATTTGTGTTTTCACAGTGGTCCGTGTCGGAAGAGATAGTCCTTGTGCTGTTTGTAAATACCCCTGTTATAGTTGTACAAGTGTGAAATAAAAAGCTGTTCTCCAAGTTGCTGCTTCTGATGACTGGCAGCCAGTACGAAACGTCCTGACATCTGCTAGCAGTTGGCAAAGGGCAGGTCTACAATACAGCACTTTAATTTTCAGCTCTGGAAATACAGGTGAGCTTTAGGGAGACCGTACTACTTGTTTCAGTAGTTTGATGAAATCAGTAACAGGGAAATAGAGTACATTAATTTTCATGAAAAAAGTCAGTGGTACGAAGTATTTGCTGCTGATTAACTGACCTTTTGGTGCTTGGCGCTATATGACAACATGTTAGCTCTACTTTCCTATTAGGAATTTACCATTGGAAATGAGCTGTTACCAGTAATTCAAAACCAGCAATAACATCCCACCCCCCAACTCTGGGAGCATAGTTATAGTTTATGGCATTCAATTAAAAATTATGAACTGAATTATCTGAATTATATGGCACTAAGCACAGAAACATTTTACAGATCAAGGGTTTTATCATTAGAGTCTGCTGTATGAGTCTTGGCTTTTCATCATGCAACCATGTCCATGGTTTTTTAATAAGTGTATGCAAACTAATTTTAAAAATAATCTTCTAAAAGAGCATGAAATATGCATACTTTTTAATAAAGTAATGTTTATTACACTAGAACCTACAATGCTAAGGAGTGTGCTGGTATATCAGATTAGCCAAATGCAGTGAATGTGAGCTGAGGGGAAACACTGTCAAGTCTTGGAAATAATATTGTTATTTTAAGGAAAATAAACAAACAAACAAAAAAAAGGGCCAACCCCCCCAATCTTACCATTCCCAAAGAAAGCATCAAGTGCTAAACCAATTCAGTTTAATTCAAATGAAGGCTACAGACCAGATCATTGTATTGATACCAAGTTCTTTATGATTTATGGTGCAAGAGCGAACCTGAAATTACCTTGGTAGTCATTGATCTTGTACTACAACGTATTGACAATGTGCAATGTGTAATCTGTCTTCCAGAGCTTGACTGCTTTCTTATCACTCTTAAAATAAAGGTTATTCCTTATTAATCTGCTTCCTACTTTTTGATTTCTTAGTATGAAGAGAGAAACGAGCATTCTAATCTTGCTGTCCTTACTGTTTTGAACAACTTGCTTGTTGTCACTGGCGTAAGATGGTTTGGCCTGGACCACTTTCCTCCAAATTTACATTTGAGCAATTAAGTCTTCATTAAATGCCTTGCTTCTGAAGTCTGAATAACAAGACTTACTGGATAATTATATGTATAAAAGTTGCACCACATATGCAGAGTTAAAGTCTAGGCAATAAATTCCTCTCCCTTGTACCTTGGACCAGTTTACTTGCTCTATATTCTCTAATCTATCTTCCTTAGGTCTCCTGCCTTCATGCCACAGCTCCGAATAGTTTCAAGTAGCTTATTTGAAAGGTCATCAAACCACATAAATATGATTATTTTATCAACTTTGGAATTTAAGTTGCCACATAGGCAGCATTTAGATATGAATACAATGTTCAATTTAATGTCCGTTTTTCATGATATTACCTCTGGCTATTTGGTGCTTGTAGGCATAGGAAGACTGTTGTAGATAGTGCTGAGAGTTTTGGGTATTCCTCTGTTCCATTGAGATGTGCTTTAAGGGGCTGGCTGCTGGAGTAGCCATGTAAATATCTCTCAAGTATCACTTTCATAGAGAAATAGAAAGAAAATGCCAGCCAGGGGCTGGCAGAAAAAAATCACATAAAAACATAAGATTTTTGAGGGGTATGAGAAGGTGAATAAGACAGGAATTTTTAATGAGAAAGTAGTTTTCTGTTTCCTGATGGTGATTGTGCCAGTTGCTGCAGTGTAAAATAAGAGTTAAAATGAAACAAATGGTTCAAGAATTAAAATTACTGAGATACAGAGTCTTCATCTGAGTTCACAAACTTTGAAATGTGGTTTTTACTATGACATTAAGCACATCTCAAAAATCTGAAAAGTCTTGGTATTTGCAGACCGGTAACTTGTGTAACTTGTTGCTTTACTCCTTGGACTTGATTTTCAGATTCTCTGTAATGTCCTCTTCAGCATAAGTTCTTTAATCTTCTGTTAGTATGTTTTGATACATTCTAAACTATAAGATAATGTTTTCTTGTGGTGGTGTTTATAAATACTAAATTGGGTACCAGTAAAGAGCTTCAGGTAGGCATTTTTATTGTTGGAAATTAACTAGTAAACCACTGTTTCAAGGATGCTTCACTGAGATCATTAACTCAATTTAGTAGGGTATCAGACCTACAGTTGCAGAAACTTCTTGTGTGAGGTATATCCTTAGGCCTCTCCAAAGATCTGTCAAAAGTGTAACTTGCAGCAAAATCCACGTATTTGAGCTTATGTGACAAATTGTGATCGCTTGTCCACATTATATAGAGTGTACCATGGGGGTTTGCACAGAGTGGAATACTATGGTACCTGGAAGCTGGGGACATGAAAAATAAGTTGCAAAATTCAAAAGACATTACAGTGCTCTAGTGGTATAAGCTTAGCTAGAATTGACCCAAGGCAGAGTTTCAGTTCAGCAAATGCAAGTGTTTGAGTTTGGAATTATCCCAGCAAAAAGCTGAAAGAAGTAGCAAAAATTATACATTTGAGTGGATGAGTGGGATAATTTTTGAAAGATCTGCATTTTATCATGGTGGATTGAGGATTGCTGTGCATTTTGTAAACAGTACTATGTAACACTTCAGGTTTCTCAAGTAAACCATATTTAATTTTAGTTTTCATTTGTGGTATGTGATCTGATGCCGTGCACATGTGATATGCTTATGGCTGATACATTTATCAGCTGTCACAATGACATATCACATTTTTGAGCTTTAGCATTTTAATTAGAGTTTTAGCATTTTTAATTCATCCAGGGAGACCTGGACAGGCTGGAGAGCTGGGCTGAGGGGAACCTCATGAAATCCAACAAAAGCAAGTGCAAGGTCCTGCCCCTGGGGAGGAACAACCCCAGGCACCAGTACAGGCTGGGGGCTGACCTGCTGGAAAGCGGCTCTGCTGAGAAGGACCTGGGAGTGCTGGTGGGCAGCCAGTGCCCCTGAGCCAGCGCTGTGCCCTCGGGGCCAAGAAGGGCAGCGGTGTCCTGGGCTGCATTAAAAGGAGCGTGGCCAGCAGGTCGAGGGAGGTCATCCTGCCCCTCTGCTCTGCCCTGGGGAGGCCGCGTTTGGAGTGCTGTGTCCAGTTCTGGGTCCCCCAGTTCAAGAAGGACAGGGAGCTGCTGGAGCAAGTCCAGCAGAGAGCCACAAGGATGATCAAGGGGCTGGAGCATCTCCCTGATGAGGAAAGGCTGAGAGACCTGGGTGTGTTCAGCCTGGGGAAGAGAAGGCTGAGGGGGGATCTCATCAATGCTTATAAGTATCTGAAGGGTGGGTGTCAGGAGGGTGGGACGGGGCTCTTCTCAGTGGTGCCCGATGACAGGACAAGGGGCAACGGGCACAAACTGGAACACAGGAAGCTCCACTTAAATATGAGGAAAAACCCCTTTGCTGTGCGGGTGCCAGAGCAGCGGCCCAGGCTGCCCAGAGAGGCTGTGGAGTCTCCTTCCCTGGAGACATTCACACCCCGCCTGGACGCGGTCCTGTGCCCCCTGCTCTGGGTGTGCTGCTCACGCAGGGGGGCTGGACAAGGTGATCTCTGGAGGTCCCTCCCAACCCCTACTGTTCTGTGATTCTGTGAATCTGTAATTACATGTATTTGACTTAAAGTGCTTATGCATCTCCTTTCGTGGTCAAGTAACTGTATGTTATAAATCAGAGGAAACCAGAAAAAGGATCATCTTTGGTGCTGTGCCTTTTACGACTTGGAGTTTGGGACTAAAATAATGTTTTTGCCTTTTTAAAATTTGCATGACGCAGATGTTACTGAAGTAAAAAGAACAAATGTGAACCTCCATAGAATATTTTTGTAGGAGCAAAATAGTTAACATATTTCAGTCATGTCCATAGCTGTTAAAGTTTATATAATTTGAAAAATTTATGGACAATATATTACAGGGGAGGACTGCAGTGTGATAAGAGAGCACAGGATATTAAAAGACATTATATATCCAAAAAAGAGACAGATTTACCGTACTCAGGAACTGCAGCATGGATGCGAAAAAATGAAAATGGAAAATTAGCTTGCAGATAAAAAGAAAAAACCCAAAACAATTGAAGGTCAAACACTGACAAATTTTGCCTTTGCGTGATAGACAGGGCTTTGTCGCGTTCTCCTGTACTCTCCTGCTCTCTAAGCTTACTGCACCGTAGTCGCGAATGCCGAGATAATCTGCCTTAGTCCTCTCCTAAGGCAGTTTGTAGATATGTTTGTGTCTGTGGCCATGGTAAATAAGAGGCAGCAGTGCAATGCAAAATTGGAGTACAGAGTTTTCCAGGCTTTCTCAGAAAATGGAATTGCAGGCTGTTGTACCATCATGAAATAAACCAGCCGCCCAATATTATTATTTTTTTTTTTTTGGTGGTGGGTGGTGGTGGGGGGAGGAGGGTAGTCTGTCTTTGTTTCTTAACATCAGCCAGTCGTCTTCACCCTGAATTATATATATGTCACTATGTGTAACTGACACCACAGTTCACAGCATCTCTGAATTTGTTCTAGAGTTTGTCATAAATACCTGATACTTTATTGTCCTGTGGTTTTTAGCCTGCTTGTGCAAATGCAATGAACAGGAATTAACCTTTTTTTTTCTATAAATATTGATTTACTCAAAGCAGATGCTTTGTGACAAATAATTTGGGGGTGTAGCATTGAAGAGACATGAAATAAAGCCGCTTGAGAGCAGCATGGTCTGGAGAAAAAACTGAGGCACCTGGGGAAAAAAATAATCCAGCAGCATCAGTGCCACCATAGTTGAAAAAAAGAATGTGTTTATTTTGGTAAAATTTACTGAGAGTAATTTATTTAAGGCAACTGTGATGTAATAGTGGAGTTCATAGTATAATTTATTGTATTAATCTGTTTTATGGTAAGATTTCATTAGTTCCTAAACAGTATCTGGATGTAATAAAAAGAAGGATAAAATATTTGTAGGTAACTCTAGTACTAAAAATGAGCACTGAGAGAACTATAAGAAACAGATTTAAATCGAAAGGAAACAGGTGGATTAGAAACAGAAGAACTTTTTAGAGACCAGTAGAAAGGCCCATTGCTTCCCCTGCCTCACCTTTCTTTGGGCTTGGAGTTTTCAGAGTTTTATAACTAGGAGAAATGTGCATTGTAAGTACAGAAGAGCAGGAAACCCCATGCCTTACTGTGGAGTTTTTGCCCAGTGTGCTACCACAGAAGTGGTGTGAGACCTTGTGGCTGAGAATAGCGTGAGTGTTTGTGCTTGGATCAACAGCAAGGTACCTCACATATCTGTTCCTGAAAAACGTGGTAGAGTAGCTAGAAATTCAAGCAGCAGAATTGTATTTCAACACTGCTGTAGAAAGTAACAGTACAGAATACGTCTTCAACTTACCATACATGAAATACATAAAAGAATGCTACAGGTAGAAAAGAGTTAAAATAACTGAGGCCATAGCTGGATACCCCAGCCCTGGGAGGGGAGAGTGCAAACAATCATCAAAACCGTTCCCCTAAGGGACTGATCAATAATAGTGATAACTAATAGTTCCACCTTATTAGTCATAGAGCTACTGCAGCAATATGTATAAGATTAGTAGAAATTTTATTAGTGTCTACAGTTTCAATAGTCCACCTTAACTATTTAAATCTTGCTATATTGGGCTTCTTGGAGAGAAGCTAGTAGGCCTCTTAAGAATTGTGGTCAGGAGGTGCTTTTTATGGTATTTGTCCTGGTTTTCTAGCTTTTTTTAAAAGGGACAGGAATTTGCAGTATGTAACTTCAGTAGAAAAGATTGTGCTTTCCTTACTTGCTCCGTTTAGCAATCAGCATGTAAACATGCTGGAATAAGCTATTTGTTAAAACCTAACTTGGGCTCCTCTGTGTTCTTTGAAGTAATGCAGGTAGTTTTACTGCTTGGCTTTTCTTCAGTACTTTTGTCATTTCAGACCTTCTAACCAGGTATCACACAAAGAAGCAAAAGAATTCCAACTAAACTGAGAAAGTAAGACACTTGAAAGGGCATCTTTCTATCCCCTAGATGAGCAGGTTGGATCCCTGAAGTATGTGCTCTTATACGTTGTTCAGCCTAATTTTAAAATTCCAGCTAATGGGGTTCCTCTGGGAGATCTTTTTGCAGCCTGCTTTCTATCTCTTGCTGTTATAAAGTATTTGCTGATAATCAGTCTCCTATTCCTTAATGGGATTTTTTTTTTAAATGAGCGCTTTCTGAATTTTACCCTGGTGAATCCTACGAAAGAAGTCCTTTTGTTTTTGTTTGCTCTTTAAATAGCTGTTATACGATTGTTTTGGTTTTGCTCTGTTTAGCAAAAATACCTAGCTCTCTAACTCCTATTGCAGCAGTCTACCCAATTACCATTTCTGTTTCTCCTTTGGGTTCTCCGCCATTGTTGATCCTTTTCTGTTGCTAATACTAAAAAGAAAACTCACTGGTTGGTCTTCCAGTTTTGAACTGATGGAAGCATAGGTATCATTTGAAGGAATCTAAAAACTTTTTCACCCATAATAAGTGATGATCAGCAATGAAGAGAAGGTCAAATGACTATTTATGAGAATGGGAATGTGTGAATTAACAGGAGTTGGAAAGGGTCTGCTCTAATGAATCCAGCGAACCATGTCAGGCATTTGAAAAGTAATAGTTCTCTTTGAAAGTAAGTTTATTAATGATTTATTACTTGCATCCAATTTGTACACAGAGCTGAGTTTACACTAAACATTTAGAAATATGAAGATAGTAAAAGAGGGAAGACACTACACTTTGATCTATACAGTAAGCAGGAATGCTAGGCACTAGTTATCGCTTGAAGGGAAAAGAACCATTTCATGTTTTGGTATTGTTGAAGGAAATCCTTCTTGACAGGGGACATAAGAACCCTTCTAAGTTTGGACCTTGACAACTTGGTTATCTCTGACTCCAGCATACTTGAGTAAGAGAACAACAGGAAATTTCATGACTGTTTCTCATAAACATTTAAAAATAATATGCACAATAATCCTAACCCTGCAATTTAAAAAAATGATTCCCTATAGAAAAGCAGATTAGGCCAGATTAAGGTTTAAATAACTGATTTCAATGCTACTCATTCTCCAATTGAACTTGTAGTTCTTTCATTTTATGAAAATTCTATTTTTTAATTTGTTTTTGCCATTTCAAAATCACAATGTGACAGAGAGAACCAAATTCATTCCTTCTAAACACCTTTCGTTTTTTTGTATTAGTTGAGTGATTAGCGTGCAGATGTTTCTAAGTTACATTCCATGACTTTTAAAAATTAATATTAATTATTCTGTTGTATATACAACTTAGGCACCAGTTTCTGTGTGTATATATATCATAGAATCTTAGCATGGTTTAGGTTGGAAGGGACCTTTAGAGGCCATCTAGTCCAACCCCCCTGCAGTATCGATTGTAAATTTCACATATGGTGGCAGAAAAGAAAAAGTGTGATTACTGGGATTTATACTGCTTATTGGTTCTGGTTGTTGTGAAAACTTCACTCATGACAAAGCTTTCAAGTTATTCATCATAAGAAGAAATCTGCTTTGAGGAGCATTTAGCAGTCTACACCTTGCGTTGAAGAGGTGTGTGTGTGATGTATAGCAAACAGCTGAAAGATGGGTTCATGCTTTTGTTTTCTCATTATGGGGAAATAAAGTGGAAAAAGGTCACTTAAACCCCAAAACTTAGTCCACTATGGTTGCATTAATTCAGTCTTGAAGGGCCTGGGGAAATGTGTTCTACAAAGTGTAAAGCACTTCCTAACTCTATTTACCAATCTACTTGTGTTTGTTATAACAAACTTCAATACTATAAGATCCATAATAGTAAACCAGCCACAACTCTCGACACAGAATTGAGATCAGACATTAGCATCATCTCTCTCAACAACAGGAAATTCGTTATGTAAAACTGCAGATGTTCTTAGGAATTGGGCTATAACACAGGCAAGATGGCAAGATATATAATTGAAAGTTCCTGAACATTATTTTCTGATATGAAATATTTTGATAATAATCACTTTATACCTGCAATGTCAAACAAATTGTATTAACTACATACACAAGAGACTTTAATGACATGGCAGCCACAAGGATACCGTATAGAGGAAGTGAATTTCTGTTCTTCCCTTTTCTGTATCCATTCTTCAGCATTCCTACCCTTTCTCGGTTTTCTTTATCTGAGGGTTAGAAATACACAGTTTGTTCCATACAGCCCTGATACAAAATAATGTGGTGCAAAGACATCCAGTGCAGCTATCTTTCTAACTCAAGTGGAGATGCCAAAGTATCTGATACTTGAAAGAATTGCACTGCAAGCATTATTTTTTCTTCTCCTGTTTGGGAAACTTAGTAAATGCCAATTTAGAACAAGTTAGCTTGCTTTGTCTGCTTTCAAAAGTCTGTTGATGATGCAGGGTTGTGTGTCAGCTTTAGAACTGATCAGACTATGTAAACTTCATCCATTAATATCTTAGGAATATCTGATTTTAATAGAAGAGCTATTTGTAATTAATGTTGTAAGCAGCTATCCAGAAGACAGCTTGAATTAATGTTCTGTGTTTCCTCTATGAAAATATTTTACATTTTGTTACTGAATGTAACCTTTTAAAAAAATGTCTCTGCTTTGATGTTTGTTTTTTTTGTTTGTTTTGAGTCAGAAAAGTACATAAGCATATCCTTAGCTTAAACGGCTTCAGAATTTAGCTGGACTGGTTCCTGCGTGTCTTACACTGTTTACTGAACGGTGGAGTATTTATCATCCCTGAGAGGTCTAATGTTTGTGTATTCATACCTGAATGGAGGAATTCATAGATGGTTTTCCCTCAGTAAGCACTACTTGTCATTTGTGCATCAATAGTTCTGGCTCCTGTTACATACTTTCTTTAGTCTCTGAAAATGAAACGTGTGTACTGTGCTCCCAAACCAGAGTAGTGTTTAGGAATTATCAGTGGTAGTACGCTTAGTTTTTGGTACGATACATGTTTCTTCTCGTGGAAATCCTTAGGGTGGGTTTTTTTCTTTCAGCAGTTCTTAATCTAGAGCTTTAATTTCAACACCTAAAGCTATTAAACAGAACATAGAAGGTACATTCATTGCAATTAAGAAAAAAAGGCTCTAGTTCTGCAAAACCTTCTACACCTGCATCACTCACCTCTTTGGATCCCATTGGCATTAACAAGTTTGCTATCTGTAAAATTAGACAGATACTTCTGAATTTGCAGCAGCAAGTGTTGATCAATTTTGTTGTTATTTGAAATGTCAGTGTTATGAAAGTTCGCTTCTTTTTTCCATAGGGGGTTAGAACAGTAACAGGGAAAGTTCTAGGGACTGAAACAGCTTTAGTTTTGGAGAATCAGAATTTACTTTGAGGTTGAGGAAGAGGAATTGCACTTTTCTAAGAATCTTGTTCTGCAGTCTTACCGTTAGGTTGCATTTGCCGACCTGATCTCTGAAATTTTTCCTGTTAGCAAACTTCTTGTCAGGTTGTGAAATACAAAGGTGTTATTAAAAAGAAATACAAAGGCATTATTAAAAAAAAAGAGGGAAGAGGAGGAACCTTATTGGCATTTTATTGAAAACAACTAATAGGTTAAATGTTGGCATCGTATTTAAAAAAAAAAAGTAATCTTGAACTAATTTAAGTCCACAATTAGCCCGGATCACAGGTGGCAAGAAAAAGTTTTAATGATAGACTAGCCCGGGCCTTGAGGTAAATTATGCATAATTATTCATAACTGCTATTTTTGGCTTGCTTGCATTTGTCCTAGACCTCTGCCTGAGGAAACAATTTGAAATCATTAGTGTGCGAGTGCACTGACAATGATGAATGAATCAAATGCATCTGGTGCCAAACATGGATCTTGATAAGAAGCAGATAACTTTGGCAACTGTGGATTTTTTGTTTTTAAATCTCCGAGACTGGGAACAGTTTGTTCGTTTTATTAGGCTGACATGCTCAAGGTAGAAAATTGCCACTCACTGGGCCATGATCAAAGTGCAGCTCGGAATTCTAGCATTGCGAACATGAAACAGGTCTGCAGACTGCGTGTGCAGATATTCAGGGCAAAGAAAATGAAGGGGATATTAAGGCGGAACATTTTGAACACATGGGTCAGAAAAGCCAAAAGTTAATGTTCTAACAGCAAAATGCATTGCTTATCTTACACAGGTTGCAGGCATGTTTTACATAAGTATTGAGCAGCATAAATACAGCTGTATGTCATTACTCAGGGAAAAGCAAAAGCAGAAACAGAAAGATTCTGGTCGGATTCATGCATTATAACAGTTAAGAATGCTTCTGGAGTCTTCAGGGGTGTTTCTCTGGCTCGAGTGCTCAGTTTCTTGTCTATGTAATTGACTTTACATGGTTTTAGATGCAGATGAATATGACTTTCTTTTTAAATAAAAGTGTTTAATGAAGAGGGGGAACAACGCATTTCAATTAGTATGCCCAAGATAGCTCATTTTTATCTTCTTGGACTAGTGAAAGGACTCTTAATAGTTTTGAGCTTGCTCATAATAAATTAAATAAAGCAAAAAGAGGGCATGAGATAGTGTTCAGGGCAGTGACTCAGTAACTTAGCTATGACTGGCAGTGTCTCAATGCAAATATTAAGTGGCTTGTAGTTACTACCTTGAAATTATAACGTTGGGAGTAAAGTTCCCTGAAACAAATGTGGCTGTAAAGAAGGATTTTCCAGACTGAAATACAAGGTACAAATTTAACAGAAGAGCTGACAAGTTGGGAGCTGAGCTCTTTATTCACTTTTACCTCTAGGTGTTTCAGGTAAAGTTGTTACAGTGAGGATTTAAATTTTCCAGCTTGTCAACTGCTGCTGCATATGCTGTCTTTTAAAGGAGTTTCTTGGTGACACACATTTTACATATTTGATTGGATCTTAAACTCTATGTAAACCTGAATAGAAGGAGTTTAGTAAGTCTTCTGGCTAGTCTTCCAGCTCCTGCTTCTATATGTAATTAATGTTTTTCTAGTGATTTTTCTAATGAGAATCCCAACATTGCCCCAGAAACTTAAACCTGTGTGGGTAGTACCCACTACAGAGCTCTAATGTGTTGTGGATGCCTTTGGCAGAATATGGATATAAAGAAATTTTTGACCTGTTTAAGAGAAATCTCTGTTCCTAAGGCAAGTTCTGCTGTGACGATACATTTGTATGACCAGATATTTTTCTTGTATACATCTCTCAGGGCCATGTCCAGATCCCTTAAAATCACTGAAGTTTTTTGTTTGTTTGCTTATTCTTTAATCTTAGCAGTCTCAGAATCTGCTGCTTGGTATTGATGTGGGAGGAGACTAAGGAAAGAAAACATTGTGAATGACTGTGTGTTCAGAGTCTTTGACAGATCAGTTCAGAAAATTAAAAAAGGGAGCCCAAGTATTAAATGCTGACTCGCTGCATAAGTACCATTCAACTTGTACACCGAGAGGCAAAACGTCTAACTAGCACGGAGCGTTTTATATCATTTTAACTGCCAAAGATCCCAGAAGCAAAACTCCTCACAGTCCTGAGGCTGCAGGTAAAATGCTAAATGAATGCCTGAGCAAAGGCTCTGTCGCAGTCAGACTGCTGAGAGCCTTTTTCATTGCCTTCATTCTGGATTCTGCCTCTCCCCATGACTGGTGAGCTTCTGTGTTCAGCTCAACCTGAGCCTACTCAGGTGGTGTGTCTCTGCAGCCTGGGCTCTCTGCTGAACAGGTGTCCTAAGATATATATAAGTGGATACTCCATATCCACTGTGCCAAATCCAGGGGCGGCTTGACCTGTGGCCAGAAGTTGGAATACAGTTTTTGGTTGCCCTGTAAACTGGCTCTCTCCAGAAGTATCTGAATCCAGACCAGATCTTACTATTCAACACAACTTCCCACTCTCCTGGAACACAAAGGTCCTGTGGGGAAAAAAGATGTATAATCACCTAATTAGGCAGTATCATAATGCATATGCACAGTGGAGCAGAGTTAGATTTCCATGTCTCAAAGAGCATACAATTGATTGATATTTCAGTGGTTCTGTGAAGAATGAGAGGAAATGATGTTATTTTCTGCATTCCTGTCTTTTTGAGGATCTGGTGGGGATGCTTTCTTTCAGGAGGTGTTACCAGCCTTTTAGTAAAGAGTTTGCAGCTCTGGAATTAGCCTACCATTTTTCTTCTGCACTGTCAGGATCTTTTGACCTGTGGGGCAAACCCAGCATCTTGATTCATTCCTGCTTTCCATTACCACTTGGTGTTCTGTGGGAGATGGGGCAAGGATAGTGTTTCTTGGTAGGTGAAAGTGTTAGCTGATAGTGCAGTAATTTTTAAAGGGCGATGATTGCAGCACTGGATGAACGTTTTTTTTTCAAACTAGCAGGACTAAGACAATTAAAAATAGGTTGTGAGCTCTTGTAAGTTGTTAAAGCTGCTTATAAACCAAAGTTTATGTAGGTTTTTACTTTCTTGAAAATCTTGCTATGTGTTGCAAAATGCTAATGACTGCTGCTGCCCGCTCGTCTGTACTTCCTTATATGCAGTGGCTTGGAATGTAATGAAGCTCAGACTATTTTGTCAGTGTTACGGAATTATATCTGGACAATTAAATTCAGTAGCTTGTTCCACAAGTGGCAGAACAAAGCCATTTTTATTTTCTCCATCTGGATATCCTAACCCTAGCTGCCCACAAACGTCCCGTGACTTCTCTCCATAGCAGTGCCGTTACTCTAGTGTCCATCGTCATTCCTTTTGTAGAGTTTCAGGCCGATTCCTGTATACACTAGCTTTCGACCTTTACGCTTGCCATCTTTAGTCACTGCCCCCTGAACTTCAGTGGTCAACCGGCAGTCCTCTTATGTTGGACTGAGCTCTGAAAAGCGTGTGCGTGTGTATGTGTGTGCGCGCTAACTGGGTGGCAGGCTGAGCAGCTGTTAAGCCACACGGTAGCCTTGCCCTTCAAAAGGGGTGAAGTAATTCTCTCCTTTACCTGTGCACTGACTTTACAAGGCCCATAGAAATCCTTTGAGACCCCAGACTCCTAAAATTTAGTTGAAATTGGCCAATATATTCTGAAGTTAGTGTGGGCAGTGTGGATGGGAGAGGGGAGAATAAAATTGGTTGGTATAAAGTCTTGTGTCTTGGGGAAACCAGACTAAAACACTTTTATTTCTGCCTTGTGTACAGGAAGTAATTAGCTGAATCTTATGTGTTGGTTTGGGATCTTAAAGTTCTCCAAAGTGACCTATCTGTCTGATTCCATAAAGTGTCAAACGTGCATGCAGATCTGACTAGAACAGAAAGATCTGTGAAATCACTTTTGGTAGTCAGCTTCTTATTCCCTAAATGACTGATGAGGTTCATGTAGGATGTGTTATCAGGAGTTCCACAGAGTATATTGTAGTAGTAAAATGTCACCTCCCTCTACATACGCTAATCTTTCGTCTGGGTAGCATACAAATACCTTGTGAAGAAGGCTAAAAGCCTTTGCTTTGAACGTGTTCTTTGGAGACATTCGTGAGAAAATGTGCGCTCCTTCTGGAGTAAATACCGCTGCCGTATTATGTGCATAGCAATCTCTTTGTTCAGTGAGCATGTGGTTTGCCTGACAAAAGGGTGTTTTGGAGGTTTGAGAGATTCAGATTTGTTCTGTTCCTATTAGCTTTGTTTTGTAACAGTTAGGTTCTGCTGCTCTTTGTCCCAGCTTGTACAAAGAAACATTTAAGAGATTTTTTTTTTTTTTTTGATTGTAGGTAGGTATGTTTCTCCATCAAGCTCCTCTGTGCACGTGTTCATAGCAGGCTCACCTGCTACCTGAAGAAGTGAGTCTTGGTGAATATTTCTCTTTCATTTGTCAGTGGGTCAAAGTCATGCAAATGTGGATTTCTCAGTTGATGTTAATATGACCAATTGATCCTTCTCGTAATTAAAGCATGAAAATGATATTGGGAATGTCCCGAGTCACGTATTTGTGGGTAGAAGCCTGGCAGGTTCGATTTCATGGTGTGGCAATGTAAGTGCAGACATTGTGGAAAAAGAATCAACTGCTGAAAATGATCAAATGTGAACTAATCTGGATGGATGATGTTTTCTGAGGGACAGAAGTGAGTGCTCTCATGCTGACTTAGTAGGAAGAGACAGAGTGTTTGGTTAGGGGTTTTTTGTGTGTTTTTTTTTAACTTACCATAATTAATGTTTAATATTGAGATTTTTTTTCTTATGGAAGGAGTGATACTGCAAAGATTGATAGCTTAGAGCTTCTTTATAGCCTAATTTTCTTTCTGGAGAAAAGGACTGAACCCTGGGTTTGGGGGAAATTCCATTTCTCTCTTGCAGTCATTTAAAAAAAGTATAAAATTTTCAATGTCATCAAAATGGGAAGATTAACACACTTAAGTAAATAATTTAACCTTCAAAGGCTCTTCAGTGGTCTTAGAACTAACTGGATTCTTATATGGTCATAGAAACAAGAGTAATTTACTCTTTACCTGTAAAATTACTCTTCTCAAGTCGCACCTATATATAGCATTTCACATGGTATTTGTTTTACAGTGGGCAAATATTTTGGAGTAGATTTTAATGTAATTTGAATTTACTAGATTTTTTTTTTATTTTACAGTGTAGTTATTTCCCAAAAAGCAAAATGAGAAGCATAATTTCTCTCAGGCAATAGGATGGGACTGTGCACTGGCTCTTTCCAAATGGAAGTGTAGTATAAATGAGAAACGTCTTTGAGGAGGAGAGTATGAAAAGGTTTTCTTTGTAGTGGATGAACCTATTTTATTGTTAGGGTCTGAAGTTGTCACTGTCAGTCTGTGAACGGAGTATGGCAATATCACAGAATCACAGAGCAGCAGGGGTTGGAAGGGACCTCCAGAGATCACCTTGTCCAGCCCCCCTGCGTGAGCAGCACCCCCAGAGCAGGGGCACAGGACCGCGTCCAGGCGGGGTGTGAATGGCTCCAGGGAAGGAGACTCCACAGCCTCTCTGGGCAGCCTGGGCCGCTGCTCTGGCACCCTCACAGGAAAGGAGTTTTTCCTCATATTTAAGTGGAACTTCCCGTGTTCCGACTTGTGCCCGTTGCCCCTTGTCCTGTCATCGGGCACCACTGAGAAGAGTCCAGTCCCATCCTCCTGACACCCGCCCTTCAGATACTTATAAGCATTGATGAGATCCCCCCTCAGCCTTCTCTTCCCCAGGCTGAACACACCCAGGTCTCTCAGCCTTTCCTCATCAGGGAGATGCTCCAGCCCCTTGATCATCCTTGTGGCTCTCCGCTGGACTTGCTCCAGCAGCTCCCTGTCCTTCTNGTGCCTGGGGTTGTTCCTCCCCAGGGGCAGGACCTGGCACTTGCTTTTGTTGGATTTCAGGAGGTTCCCCTCGGCCCAGCTCTCCAGCCTGTCCAGGTCTCACTGGATGGCAGCACAGCCTTCTGGCATATCAGCTACTCTTCCCAGCTGGTATTACCAGCAAACTTGCTGAGGTTACACTCCATTCCTTCGTCCAGGTCGTTGATGAATATGTTGAGCAGGACTGGACCCAGTACAGACCCCTGGGGGACTCCACTAGTCACCGGCTGCCAGCCAGACTCTGCCCCATTGATGACTACTCTCTGGGTCCTGTTAAGCCATTGCTGGCTTGAAGGTTATTAGCATCTTATACATGCTAACAGCTGCACAGACATTGAGGATGGTGGTGTGTGGGTGGGTAATTTTGGTAGTAGAGTTTTTTTGGGTTTTAGGGGTTTTTTGTTTGTTTTGGGTTTGGGGTTGGGTTTTTTTTGTTGTTTTTGTGTTTGGGGTTGTTGTTTTTTTTTTGTGATGGTTTTTAATATGAGCCTAAACAGAAAAACCTTGTTATTCATCCTGTATCCCTGCTCTTCATTGCCATGTCAGAAGCCCATCGTGGGGCTAACCATCCTCAGCTATTACTATCTGCCTCATCACGTTGGCTGGCAGCGCAGGGCCAAGGCGGGGTGCTGGGGAGGAGAGGGCGCTGGCACAGGCAGCCAGGTGCCCCTGACAGCCTGGTAAGTAATATGCAATTTAACCTCACTCAGCTGCACCGTGCTGCTCAGGGAGGCCTGGACAACAAAAGGCACACATGTGTCCTTCATAAGCTTCATTAACTCTTTTAGAAGAGAGAGTGCTACTTTGACATATTAATTAGTTGCCATGCTTTCTTTTACTCCAGGTTAACCTTTGCTTTGGTCACTTGATTCAAATTACTGATAATTGCAAGGCTGTTAGAGGTCTGTTTATGCAAAGTGTACTTAAAGGGGCTTTGCTGTCTGAGTGAACAGGCAAATGTTTCATATCACTTGAGGGCTGCTGGATTGTGCTTGCCGCACACTCCTCTCCTTAAAAAGAGAAAGCGACCAAGGAGAAACAAAGATAAGCCAACAGAATACCAAAAGAAGGTACAGCTAAGGAAGCCAGTTCTTCTTTGGAAAATAAATGGAATAGTGAAAGAGTAGTCTGATATGAAGCTGTTAGGCAAAGAAAATATTTCTGAGGTTATTCCCTGCATTATGTTACAATATATTGTTCTCAGAAGTTACTGACTTTCAGAAAGTTCAATACAGTTTTTCATTTCTTTACATGAATGCTGACTAACGTATTTTACTCCCACAGAAAAAGGAGTTTTGGATTGTTTGCTTGAAACCTTCTGGCTAAAGGAAGACCAAAAAAATTGCACACATTAACTTAAACTAGTATAGCTTTGTGGATCTCAATTTTTTGTATAAATATTTAACATTGTGCTGTGTTTAATATTTTCCTTAACAGGTGTAAGACAAAAAACAGCAAATGTTTTTTGTAATGTACTTTTTTTTAAAAAAAAAACAATGAAAGCAAACAATGCTTTTCACGGAATGTTCTTTTGACACTTTGTTTCAACTTGTCTCCACTTTTGCAGTTAAAGCTAGTGCCTGGAATATCCATATAGTTTTGACTGTCCCAAACAGAATTAGGTTTCTATTTTTATTGATAAATTATTTGAATGAAAAATTTCACTCCAACCTAATTTCTAGGATTATTTGCAATGCATATTTTAGGTTAGCTAAGTATTGGTTGATGAGTGCTGGTAGCACAAACAGGAAGTTGGTTTTAGCAAAACTTTGTCCAGTTATGTCTTCTTAGCCAAGGTCTCAGTTTTCAGAAAATAGTGGCATAAATCCGACTTTGTTCATTTGTATGTACACACATTAGCATTCAAATGATACAGGAATGTCCACTTGAGTTTTCTGAGTTGCACTTACTTTAAATCAGGACTGATAAAACATGAACTTCTGTTTTGAGATGTGTTGTATTCTTCTTGCTGTGATTATTCAGTGAAAAAAGGCATGGGACCCTCTTTTTCAAATCTATGCTATAAAATAGCATTTACCATTCAGAGTGAAAGCTTTTTCTGGGCAGAGATGAGTCATTCTTATATATTCCTGTTACGCCTTGCACAATGGGATTGTTCCTTCTCAGTATTACCACTTTTCAAGGAATAAATGTAGCAGTAAAAATACTTTTCCCTGAACTTAGCTCCTACAAAAAAGTGCCATTATCTCCCTGTCAGGAACATTAAAGGTTTTTTTTGTTAGGTGACCTACTTTGTAAGGTAGATACTTCTTTTTCCACAACCAATCTGTCTGTATTCTTTATTTTGCAAATCTCAGTTTTTGTCATTTAGTGCATTATAAATAATTTTAATTCTAGCTAATTCTTCAATTTTAAGTTAATGCTATATTTTATGATCGTAAACCAGGAACACTAACATGGATCTTGGGTCATTTCTATGAGACGGATTGTTTTTATGCAAATATATATTTAAGTTCATCAATGTAGAGAATAGATTGTTTTGAATATTGAGAAATTAGTTTTTAAATAACATAGTTTCATGCTAGGGCATTTACATTGTTCATTGTAGGAGATTTGGTTGACTATTATTCTGACTGTTACAAGATGTAAAGCGCAGGAGCAGGTGTTATATGCCAAAAGAAATGTTGTTTGCATACCTAAAAATAATGTACTGCAGCTTTCTAAAGTGGAGAAAGCCTACCAGCCTTTTCATGATCTGCTACTCTTCCAGAAGACCTGCAGTAAAGTGAAAGTGACCTCCAGATGGTTCAGTAGTGATACGGGGAAATAAGGGCAGTTTATACTGACAAGACAGCCTGAACAAAAATGGCATAGGCTGCTTTCCTGCTAGTGGTTTTAGCTGCTAGTTTTGTACTGTGCTTTCTCCCAAGCTTGGTATGAGGTAGGTAATTCAAACTACTTTTCTGCCATTACACATTTTCAAAATTACAATAACTCAGCAATACCTTTTTTTATATAGCTGTACAGTTGTGCGGTGTTGTGTTCTAAGATTTGATGCAAAGGATAATTTCAGCACAGGTATACCATAGCCCTCCACAGATATGTGCCACGGGTGATGGGGTTAGCCTTCACTGTAAGATATCATCTATCTCCTTACGATTTTTGAAATTGCTTGCTTGCTGGATGGTTATTCTGTAGGGCTGAGGTCTGCTGACTGTTGCTTTTTGTTTCATGTGCTGTCTGTGAGACAACTAGCCAAACATTTCAGAATGAAGCATGTGATGATGGGGCGTGTGTTAGCATACAGTTGTCTTACATGAACATCATTCGTGTGTTCTGACGCCTTTTCAACTTGTCACAATTGTCACAGCTCTGTTTTACTGAGGGGAATTCTATGACACTGATACAGTTACCATCTTGGTCTTCCCCCAGTTTAAAATGAAAAAAAGCATTTAAGTATTCCCCAAATACTGACCTCAGCTACATCATCCCAGAAAGAGTAGAAGTCTGCCCATCATTATAGGGCTCTCTCAGTCTTTGTCTCTTACACTTTTCTCCTTCATAGCTGGTGGCTGTGTATAACTGTTGATAGCATGAGTTTGGCCACCCCCAAAAGTGATTTGGCCTTTTTTCTCTGGTGTTATGCAGAGAATGCCTCTTTCTATTTGTAAAAGATACTCAATCTTGTGTTTTTTTTAAAAACCCTTTCTTACATCTCTGTTACCCTATACATGCGATTGACCACAGAAATCCGTTAAAGACCAGATTGTCTTAATTAAAACAGCTGGACATGCTTGCTTGTATTGTTCTTTAGAGTTATGAATGAGAAGTTGTTAAATGCAATCTCATTTCATTCTTCCCTACTTGGATTACGCATGTGCAGTCAGTCACCCCAAAATTGCTGTCATGACTGAATTAGCACTGTTTAAATAAATGACTGCCAAGTATACCCTTGGAAAGAGTTAACAGAATTTTGTTCCTACTAGGAAGTGAGAATACCTTCCCTGCTGATGAAGGGGATGGGGCTCAGAGGGTACAGACTTGTGGAACAGAAAATGTTGTTGACTGGGTCTGAGGGTCATAGAAGGTGTCTGTGAAGGTGCTTTTATGTAAGAAAAAAGACCTTGCACAGGTATTCTGTTCTGACTCTTGTTTCTCATCCTTGGTTTAGATCACAGTTCCCTCATCATAATTTAAGAAGCAACTTTGTGACCTGTATGCATACAGATGCTATAAAGTGCAGTTACCAAGTTACCGATTTAACCTTTGATTGCCAGCAAACTGGTACTGTTTTACTGAGGTTTGTGCTGTGCTTGCTGGTACTATTGCTGAGATGGACAAATTCACTTGCACGGTCAAATGGTTTGTGCCAGACACAGGATGCTCTTCTGTGAATCAGAATGAGGTCGCTCTGTAAATTATGCAGGAAACCAGGAGGGCTAGATCTGTTATAAACTCTTTGCTGCAGTGTATAGAGTGATACCAGTGTGGAAGGGGAAGTAATCTAGAAAGCAAGTATGTGGATGTAGGTGTCCTTTTAACAAAGCTAGCTGCTTATATTTGGGTCACGGTGAACTGATGATGTGCTTACGGGCAGGGGAATCCAATTTTGCAAAGTAAAAGTTCCAAGTATGTTGTTCCTCCCCAGCTGCAGGACTTTACACTTCCCTTTGCTGAACTTCATGAGGTTCCTGTCAGCCCATTTCTTCAGCCTGTCAAGATCCCCCTGAATGGCAGCATGACCCTCTGGCATCTTAGCCATTCCTCCCAGTTTTGTGTCATCAGCAAACTTTGTGCCGCTGATCACAACTTTCTGAACTTGGCTGTTCAGGCAGTTTCAGTCCACCTCACTGTCTACTCATCTAGCCTATACTTCGTCAGCTTCTCTGTGAGCGTGTTATGGGAGAAAGTGTTGAAAGCCTTACTGAAGTCCAGATAGACAATATCTGCTCTCTCCTCATCTACTGGGCTGGTCATTTCATCATAGAAGTTAATCAAGTTGGTCAAGCATGACTTCCCATTGGTAAAGCCATGCTGATTCTACCCGATGATTTTCTTGTCCTTTGTGTGCTTGGAAATGGTTCCCAGGATTAGTTGTTTGATCACCTTCCCAGGGATGGAGGCTGATCAGCCTGTGGGTCCCCAGGTCTTCCGTATTCTCCATCCCTCTGTTCCTGCCCCAACCTTGGAATTCTTGGAACTGGCATTAACGCTTTTGAGGTCATTGATCATAGTAGCTACTCTTGTGGCTTTATTTAGGGGTTGGGTTTTTTTATTTGCCGTTGGTCTGGTTTTGGTGTGGTTTTGCCAGGTTGACATTCAGATGGATTTTTCTGTGTATCCGGCATTTGAATTTGATTTTCCACANTAATGCTAATGGAGGGAGGAGAAGAGAAGGTAGGAGTAGGGCAGACCAGAATCATCAGTTAAGCTGTTGTAGAGCTATGACTTCACTTACTGTGGAAGTTGAATCAGTTTTCCACGTGGTGGTTAGAGGTCATGTGCACATTTCTGTACTTGTCACAAGAAAAAGACATTAGATATAGAATATTTTGGCAAGGTATTTTGTTTGTGGTGTTTTAATTTCAGCTTGGTGTTGCAGTAGTCAGACAGTGGTTATTTCTGAAGGACAGCGTCTTGCCAGGAAGTGAATTTTAAATTATGCCTGAGAACATTGTGTCAGACAATCTTGAAAAAAACAAACTTATGTCCAAATGTCCCATCTTGAATATTACAAAATTGTCACTCTTATCTAAATTGCCACGCTCTGCATGTGGAGGTATCCAGTTTGCTGTCGTCAGACTACAGCTTGGCTCCAAAGAACATGAGTGTATTTCCTACATATTCTGTCACCTTCACAGCCTTCCGATTTAGTTAGGAGTTGCCCTCCTAGCTTTTGGAAGGCCCCCCAGCCTTCATTATATCTACTTACTGATCCAGACCTTGGTGTCTCTGCTGCTTCTCCACACTTCCAAGCGTCTGGGAATAGTTCTTGTACAACCTACCACCTTTATGTTTACAATGCCTGCTTTTTTCCCCCAAGTTTTATTCTTTCTTTGTGTCCAAGTCTCTCACTTGATTCAGTTACAGCTTTCTTTCTTCAGCTCCTTTGTCCATGATAGTTTCTGAATCATACCCAGTTTTGTATTAGATTTTATATCAGTGTTTATTCTTTTCCCTATCCTGATTGTAGCAGCATTCTTCTTTCCTCATTTGTTGTCGCTTGCTGTTCTTCTCTCTGTTGCCCAGTCTTGTAAGCCTGACATACTTCTGTCCTCGCTTTTTCTCTCCCACCTAGACTTCTGATACTTTTCTTCCAAGTTTTTTTTTTTATTTCCCTAAAATCTGTATTTTTGTTTTCTTTCTGCTTGGAGAAAAATATCCCTGCCTTTTGAGATAGAGCAGTAAAAACAAATTATAATTTATTCTGTGCATTTAGGTTTCTTCTGTAAAAAAAAGTCTGTTCAAACTGGAATAATTCATAAATATCATTTGAATGTTTTGTGTGAACAAATTTCAGCTGTGGGAGGCTCAGGATGAGACTTTCTGTGTGATTAATCAGGTACATTGCATGCTGATGTTTCTGTTTCTTTGCTAAGATTACAAAAACTTTGTCAAACATCTACCTAAAATGTTTTGCTTGCTTTTCCTGTCTGTCCCCCCTACACCTTTAGAGAATAAAGCAAAATCATTGCTAAAACCAGTATGTAACCTCTGAACAACAGCAGCAAGAGTAAACAGAGACTAAGTTTGGGCTTTTTTCTAAGTACTATCTGCCTGCTACTGCAAAAAGAAAAAAAAAAAAACAAAAAACACCCTCAAGAACAAAACTACAGTTTTATACTTGAATTCAAGAATCTGCATACGTGAAAGGTAGTATAAATCATAACTGAATTGTGCTTTTACTCTCATGTCACCCTTTCTCAAAGCAGAAAGCTTTTGTAGTTTCTTGTCAGTCCAGCATTTTTTGTGGGAAACTCTGTGAAAACTCGGTTCAAAAATGCTTTAATTAAAAGAGAAATTACTGTACAAAATAGGTATATCTGGGATATATAGTATGTCCTCTATAATGAAAAATGATGTCTCATTATTTAAAAAAACCCGAGTTCTTGTATTATTTTTAGCTACTTGGGCTCTCTGTCCACACAATTATATTTAGCAATACTTCTAAGTCTAAGCAATGTCTTCTAAGACTGTTATGTAAGTAGACATGTAAATAATATTTTATTTTTTCTTTCCAAAAATCTCTGTGTATAGTGAATGAAGTGTTAAATCTGGATAAATTATATTCAGGCTTGTGAAGCATGATTTTTCAGCATTTTCACTGACTTTTTATATTCAATTGAAGTAAATAATTGCTGATTTATCAATAATGGCAACAGAATGTTTTTCTTGTTCGAAGTATTCTTGTTTATGGAATGGAATAGGTGCAGCATAATTACAGTAAACATAGTTTTTCATTTAGTATGAGATAATATTGCGTTTAAAATTAGCAGACCAGAGCATTCCAGAATGTTGAATGCATAAGTTATAAAACTGCTGGGCATAAAGTATGTGTTTACCATCACCTACATAAAATTCTTGCATAAATTCAAAGATATGTTGTGGCTTCTTTTAGTTATAAATCCTGCCCTTTTTTAATATGATTTTTTTATTATTATTCCTGACAACATGAAATAGAGACAAACAAATCTGGGTTTTTTTTTCTGTTTTTTTGTTTGTTTTTTTTAAATTACTATTTTTTTAACAGAACTGTTAGTCTTACCACTTGAAATTTTGGTATATGAAGTAAGGGTTTTGGTGCCATTAAAGATAATGTGTATTTTTAACACTTTATTTTTTTGCCTAACTCCTTTGGTTTTGGATGTTACACCACAGAGGTTCATCAGTAATAATTTTGTTCATTATCACTTCAAAAATGGATTTCTGCATGTTATGGTTATCAGCTTCCTACATTCTCTATCTCATTTTCTGCTGTAAGCTGTAAGCGGCATATGGGGTTCAAG
>VZTV01094108.1:0-11334 GCA_013400875.1 Anhinga rufa
CAACGGCCAAGTCAGAGTGGGTTTACTTCCAATAGCATGTTTACAAATTATTAAAAGCTTCTTTAGAAGTTTTTATCTTTGATTATATAACACATAAATAATAACTATACCATCACTCAAAGGTTTTAGGGAGACCAATAAACAATAGCTTGCATAACTCACTTTGTGACATTACTAATGAAGTATTGATACAATACATACAGCATCCTAAATTTTCATAGCTGTATTTAGATAATAGAATTTGTATGCAAAAACATTGTGGTGGGAGTGTCTGAAGCGTTCAGTATTGGTCTGCCTTTGCTCCTCCTGGGAAGGAAAGGGATCTTTACTCTTGACTTCAGCTGGAGCAAAATTTGGCAAATACAAACATTTCTGAAATTCTTATCCAAAAAAGCCATGAATTTGTTTAAGGCGAAGGCGTAAGTAAGACTTACGTTCATATTTCTCACTTCTGATTCACTGGAGTAAAGCATTCTGACATGAATTAGGTACCCTGCATACAGAAACGGAGGATCACCATGATCACAAGTGATCTGTGTTAGTTCCTAACTAAAGCTAGTTTCTAGATCCATCCAGCTTGTAGCCATACACGTGACAGGTAAACATCTGTGTCACCTCTATTCCTTTGCACTGTTCCGCTCTCCTCTTACAAATCCTACAACCTTTTATTTTTGCATGCTCTGTCCTCACGGCTAAACTTGAGTTCGTGCTTTCATTTTCCCCTGCCTAAATACTCATTCTCTGATCTTCTTTTGATATCCCTGCTAATTGCTTCAGCATATCCAAAGTGCAGTCGGTAACACTTTGTTCTCTCGTTGCTTCGACAGCACATCTTTAACATCTTCTGGAGCAACTTCTTTGACAACCAGCATCTATTTAAAATCCTGATATTTGCTATTAATGATGTGCTCTGATCTCAAAATACTTTTTTGTTATCCTAACACATCATCTTTGCATTTGATCTTCTGATTAGCTGACATTTTCCTTTTTGCTCATGTCCTCCCAGAGCGGGGACTGTGACTGATAAAAAGTTTCTTCCTAATGTCGAGAACTTTCTTTATTCAAATCTTTCCTTCAAGTTTTTCCCCTCTAACAAAAATTACAGCTTTGGTCCTGGTACCTCCTCCCGGCCTTTTTCATTTAAATAAGTTAAAAATCAGCTCAGTTGCTCTGATTATTTTGCAAATAATCCTTTCCTGAATATATTTTTTTCTTTCTTCTTGGGTCCTGGTGTCAATCTTTTTTGTATTCTCTGTTGGATTCAATCAGTAAGTCCTTTGGACCAGGAGCCATGATTTCATTTTCACTGGAAACAATCACACGCATAAACGGCGCTACATAATTACATATGTGTTCTTTAAAGTTCGGGCTACACTGAAGCATTAAAGCATCTAATACAGGAGAACCTGAGCTCCGTGTTCTTGAATTACTTGCTGAATGCAATTAATATGGTAGCACTTTACAATACCGAGGGCCAAATTCTCACACTCCCTTCTTTTCCTGCCAAACAAATATATAAAAATGCTTGCAAAAATGAAGTTTATTTTTGAATCTTTATCCTACTTAATTATGGCCTCATAATGAACTGGTAGCCACAGGGCATTTATATTCCAGCATCTTCTGTGGCGGTAAGAAACCCCATTAGCTCAAGTAGCACAGGCTTGCGCTCTCAATATTTAAATCTGGGACTCTATCCCCACTGGCAACTTCTGGCAGCTTTATAAGTATGTGTCAACAGACTTATTAAACATTGGCATTCCTCATGAGACTTGAACTCCTGTCAGCCAGCTGGGATAAACTTTGCCTTAGGGAATATGTAATACTCTGGCAGAGTGCTGTGATCATGCCCCAATCTAGTCCTTGGCTGACGATGAGCCCAACAGCCTGCAGCTTACAGCTAATAGAGTAATTCTTTGTGTTCAGGTGATTAAGGCTTGTGATCTTGGTTTAGAACGTTCCCAGTTTCTAACCTTGTACCTTGCCTGTGCTGTCTGTATTTACACAGTGAGGCGGGTTTTTTTATATGTGCATTCACATGGATTATCCCTCATTCATCGATGGACTGATTATTCTGCCTATGTACTGTGCAGAAGAGATATCTGAGCCCAGCATGGTGTAAAAGAACATTAATTTTTAGATCATACCTCTCGGACTGAGCTTTTAATATTTATCAATACAAGGACTGAAGAGTAAAACAAATACTTTTCCAGCTTACAAAACAAAAGAATTCCAAAGAAATTCCAGTTGTATTGTCTACATTGTTCTTGATTGCATGGAAGTAAAGGAAGAAAGTTGTAGAAGTAAGGAAGAAAGATTTGGATATTGGAATTCTGGCTGACCTTTCAGGGCTGCGAGGGTTTGGTTGGGGTTTTTTTTGGTGGTGGGTAAAGTCTTTACAGTTAAAAATTTATCAGCTTTGATATTGAACTTGGAGAGACAAAAATGTTACGAGACCAATTAAGTATCTTTTTCAAATGTTCCTGTAGACACATCTCGGGATGCAGCCTGTGAAACAGAAAGGAGCTCTCTGCTACTAGCTGAATGCTTTTAGGAAGTTTATTGCTGTTTTCCCATCATTAGTTTTTCAATTCAGTGGAAATTCCACGGAAAGGAAGATGAAAAATCTCTAAAATAAATGTTCTTTAGAGGAGATTCTCTTTTGTACCATCCTTAGAAGTTAGAACTGGGATCTGTACCTGGTGGAAATCAGCACAAGCTCACTGGCTACAACTAGCGCACCTTGAGAAGCTGGCTCCACACTTTCAAAGCGACTTGTGTGCTGGGGCACCTCTAGGGGCCTAAATTATGCCCTTTTAATAGACTTCCAGAAAATGCACAGTATTTGCCCCGTAAGTGATGAAACTCTCTAAAGATGTCTCAGTTGGGACAGCTCCAATCACATACCTATTTTGTATTGAAAACGCAGACCTAAACACATGCAGCTGTGTATCGTCAAATGAGACCAACTCCACTACTATGTGAAGTAAAGTAATGGTTTTCAGTCCTTGGTATATGCAGATAATAAGCTCTTGGATACCAATTTCTGCTTTATGATGAAGCAGAGTACACATGAGAATCTCCCCAAATTGAGACATTCAGTGATAGAGGAAAGTGGATAACTGTAATGATGATGGCAAATAAAATGCAAGTGCAGCATGCAACAGATGAACTAAACCTTTATTAAAATTGGGAAAAAAAAGCTACTCTGAGAAGAGAAAAAGTAGCCACTGATGCCTCTAAGTTAGGGATCAAAGCTGTGCAGAGACAAAGATAAAAAGTTTGGCAATAAATGTGTTGACAGTTCCATGGCGGGAAAGTTGCATTTGAATTGTCAGAAGAAGGTCTCTGGGCTCTGTGATTTGCCGCTGCATGACCACAATGCCACTGTGGTTGTTCACTTTTTTTATGGTGAAAAAACCCTCCTGGTTCCCGCTGATGATGGACAGCAGAATTTTATCCCCTGGGACAGCATTGGAAGGGCCCATGCGGAAAATGTCGGTGGGTACTTGAATGTTGGTAGGAAAAGAGAGGTGATAGTAGGTTATTCTCAGAGGCAGGCTCTGGCACTCCTTATTTTCATTACAAGGCAAGCGCTCACAGCGACTGCAAGAAAAGTGAGAACACAAGACAAGAGGAAGATTAGCGTACATTTAGCAAGCGTGACAGGAGAGCAAGGGCAGTGGGGGTGGGAAAAGGTATGTTGACTTGCATACTGTATCCATTCTTCAGCCTGGCACCTCAGTCATACTGCAAATGGACATTTATTTAATAAGGATGAACTTGTCTTTAGTTGGTGCTTTTGGAGAAGTGTTGCCATTTTCAGAAGTGTTGCCCTTTCTTTGCACGCACAGATGGATTGAGTCTGGCACCTCAGGGTGGGTGAGAGTTTATTTGCTAAGCTAAGCTCTTTATTTGATCAGCTAAGCTCTTCCTATGGAGAACACTGTCTTTCCATCCCCCCACCCCCACCCCCCCAGGTTTTATGCTCTCCTTGGCTGGACGTATGTTAAATAGAGGAAGAGATGCTAAGTGGTTAGTGAGTCGACTGTGTCCTGTATGGGATATCTGGATGGGTTTTAAGACTGAACAAAGTATTCTGTAAACCACAAATGTACAAGGAGTTGGTCCTTCTGAGAGAGAAGAGGCACTCCAGATGCTGCACTATGTATGTTCATCATCTGACAGCATACAGAGAAACATAAAAACTTATTTCGAACACTGCCTGTATGTTAAGGTTTATTTGCGTTGAGGACAAACCTTCCTCCTGATGTAGCACAGTATTTCTCTGTGCTACCGGGAGAACAAACCTGAGTCAGTCTAACACAGACCTAGGCAAGCACTGAAAACGAGATCCAACAGCCTGATGCCTCCAGCATGTGCCCTACACATTCAGTCCACTCTTATGCAGCCTTGAGTCACAGAAATGATGCTGGTGAGTGAGAAAGTTGCCCTCTGCTGTTTCCTTCCCTTATCACTAGGCACTGTATTACAGCATCAAGTCCAGAGAACTAGGAAGAGATCACCCATACAGGCTGAGAGTGAACAATGAATGTTAGCACTAGAAATCACGATCTGCATGGAGGGAGCAATCTCCTCCCTTTCTGTAGAGAAGTTTGTCCTGTAAAATATGGCACAGACAGGTACAGGCATCAAAGTAACTGCTGTTGAAGAATGTTGTAGTTTACCAGCATGTTAATGAAGATCTGACCTGTCATGCTACCTGGTGGGTTTGAGAAGTCTTTAGAGAACTGCATACAAGGAAAGATTACATGAATTTCAGATTAAAGATATGTCCAAATCACCACATTCAAGTTGGTATCCGAACATCCTAACATCCTCTCAGACAGGTACATGGAAGTAGAGGTAGACGGGATGATCTCAGCTGGATGTTGACTTCGCAAAATTTGGGGATGATCAGGTTGTGCGTTTAGCTCCAAACCTGCTTCATGCACAACTATGAGTCAATTAAATTATGTATAAGAGTCTCTCCACTCAAAAGCAATATTCAGTCCACAGGCTGAGGTTTTGGAACCTGAACTATTCATTCATTTCTTTACTAAGAAATGCTCCAGCATGAAGCACGGTTTGCTTCTGAATAACGCAAGGAAATTTGAGTGCCCATTTCATTTATTTTATTTTGACATATAAAATTGAGCTCCTATCGGGAGTATCTGGTACCAATAGAACTGTGGCTCATAAGCAAGCACCACTCTGTTGCCAGGGCATGGTGACCTGAATTCCAGGAACTTCTCATTATATGCAAAACAAGCATTTTCAAAAAGAGTAGTTAAAAGCACCCTCAGTTCTTCAGTTAATGGGTTCTATGTTTTCTTTTAATACCACTTGCAAAGCAAAGTACAAAGCAATTCTTTGAAGACTTAAATGCATTCTTGATTTTATTCATGTGTGTAAAGAGCACATACAAGTCTTCACAGGATGGCCAGCTAATTAGGTGTGGATACTCTTGGAATATTTTCAGGTACAGTTGAGTTCTGCATTCTTTTCTGAAATGTCATCAATAACTCCACTAAAAAGAATGACTTGGGTTTGTTGAAATCATGAGGCTACTTGGTTTTGTTGAAATCATGAAGCAAGTCAAGGCAGTTAGTTTCTTAGTAGGAAATGTTTTCTTCACATAAATCTTTCTGGAAGCACTTACATGCTCATGAGCACTTCCATACTTATAAAGATGCCATGATTTATTCTTTTATAAAAGTAAAATGCATTTTATAATATAGCCAGAATCGTAAGAGAAAATAAAAGCAAAGCTCCCAGCTTGCTAAGATTTGAAAAAGGACATACTGCTGATTCAGAAAGTTATTTGTGGAGACAGATGTGCCTGCGGCTAGGAGTTAGAATTATTCAAAATTCATCATCTTTTATCTTATTCTTTGGTGGTGCACACTATACACTGCACACTTCACTATATGTTTGGTTAACGTGCACTAATTGTTCCTTCAAATAACCACAAAGGAGAGATAGAAAATATTATTGCTTTCAAGGACCAGAGTTCATTCTGGGGTCGTGCACCACAAAGGCAGTAAGCAACGAGCATTTAAATCCCAGTGTACTCTCTAGACCTTACTGAAATGCTTCCCTTCAGTGGGCAGAAGAAAATCATACAGTGGGGGAATCCAACAATGTACTGCTAGCGAGTGAGCAGCGCAAGACCCCGGGTGCTGCTCCAGTTCCGTGGCATCTCAGGACAGATGAGCTGGCCCCACAGCTACCGCGCCACGTCGCTGTGAGAGAGAGCACGGGGGACCCGGGGGAGAAGGGGAGTGCCGAGGAGGCAGCAAGATGCTACCGGAGAAACCCAGCCCAGAGCCCAAGTAAAACACACATTGCTTTGCAGTGAGGCAGTTTTTATATACATCTTTGCAAACCTCTGCAATTAGGCGCGTGGGCTAGAAAAATAAGCATATACTGCTGCTAAACGCTTACTCCTGAATTTGTTCCCGATTATTTTAGCTCATTTACTACTCTGTTCTTAGGTTTATTTATGTGGCTGAAATACTGGTTTCAAAGAATTACTCATAGTTTGAATTTCATGTACCAAACACTGGTTACTCATAAAGGAAAAGAAAACTACCAAAACTAGAGAGATTCCATTTTAGATAATGAATACAGCATTTCCTAATGGAGAAATGAGGAGAAAGTATTTTATGCCTTCCCTCCTGTTAATTTCTGAGCCTGGATTTTACTCCATTGTGCCCAAAGGAGTTGAGTGGTATACAACAATTCCTCACGCGCTGAAGGGAAAAGAACTTTTTATTAGCAGGATTTATGGCTCTGTAATTTACTTCATACAGGGAAACAATCTCGACATGCTGAACAACTAACCATTATTACCAAACTATACACGCTACACAACTCTGAAGTTCGACCCTGTAGATTTCCAGAGCTGTAACAATCTTCTGGACCTCTTAGAATAAATATGCTCCACTACAAAGGCACTTGTTTATGTTCTTATCGGTGTGTATTTCTTTTCAGTAGGTTGCACCACACCTTGCGGCCCAGGTGAGCCATCGGCCAGGATGTATCACCACATCATGGATCTCTAAATTTATGTTAATAGAGCAGCTGTGTAGGGAAGGTGGTTTTCGTCTTAAAGAGACCAGAACTTAAAGGGAATGAAACCAACTGATGGTTGGTTTTCAGAGATATTTCTTAAGCAGAGGAGAAGCTGGAGTCCCACTTCAGGCTCAGGCAGCGATACAGTATACAGCAGTACAGTAGACAGGATGGACAAATACTCTGCATGTTCCTCCTGTCTTGAGCTGGAAAGTGTTAAGGAGTTTTCAAGCTATAGAAGAGACAGACCCATCTTCATTTTCCCTCAACACTGAGCCTTGATGTCCTATCCTTGTCTCCATCTATCTTTCCCAACCTGGCTCCTTCTTCCTATCCCCTTTCCTTGCCTACTGCCCTTCCTGCTCACTCAAACATCTGGCATCAGGACTGTCTACTCAGCCAGTGCCAATCTTCCTCTTGCTCTATCCTCTCCTGGCTGACACTTGGTTCTCTCACTTTCTACCTCACAGCCCTAGTCCCAAAGCATACACCCCCTCCCTCAGTATCTTTGTGCAGCCATCCCAAACTATTCCTTGCTCTGGTGGTCTTCATCCAAATCTGGCATCAATCACCCTTAACCACAAGCTCCTAAGTCCTGTGGTTGGTTTTCCCCTTGTCTCCAAAATGTTTTACCCGATTTTATCTTCTGCCCCTCGAGTGTCTCCCAGATTAATTCTCCTCGCCTGGTCATACCTTCAGATTCTTCCCTCCCTACATTCAGCCTCCTTATCCCTAAGCATGCCCTTCCTTCTTACCGAGTCAGCTCTTCTCTCACCCATGCTAGAAACAGCTTTCTTATCCATGGAGTCTGGGTGGTCTTTGAAAGCGCAGAAGAAACAGGCTCTGGGGGTGTCAGGGCCAGAAGCACCTCGCCCAGGACAGATAGGAGCTGACATTACAGGGAAGATCGGACTTCTTTCCTGTGGCTATATGTGGGAGCAGGCTCAGACAATCTGTGGAGTTGGCTCCTGCACATTTTAGACTGCTTTAAAGAGCTGGAAGAAGCTCAGGTCTGCTAAATCAGAAGAGAATTGTTTGTTGCTAAAAAAGAAAGACGTCTCTACTGATAGAAAGGATTAAATTGCACTGAGGAAGACAGTAAAACACAAAGACAGATTGCCACTGAGGCTATGAAATCCTTATCATTCAAGGACTTGAAGCAAAAGTTAAACAAAGAACTCTCAGAAATAATCCAGGTAGACCTAACTCTGTTTTGGCATACGGGAGTGGATTAAGATTACCCATCAAGGTCCTCATTTCCTAAGGTTTATGAAAAAAGGCTAAATGCAATTTTACAAAGTTCATAATTTCAGAAGTTTCAGCAGTTTCTGGTAAGGATGATAGAAAGTGCGAAAGTAATCTCCTAACAAATTTCGGATTTCTGCTCCAAAACATGACAGCTAACTGTTAAAAGAAAAAAACAAAAATCACCAAAAACTCTTACACACACAAACCAATGTGTTCCTCCCTACCCTTATTCTTGGAAATGAGTGAACTGCTTGGCTGAAATTTGCCAAAACTTGAGCCTGAGTCAGACACCTGGCATGTAAAATTTCAGCCGTTGGTTACTTTTTGGCAAAATTCTAAGCAGTTAAAAACAGGTCCTAATAATGAGAAGTGACAGGCAACCTTAATAATATGCAGACATGTCTAGAATATAAAAATATTTCCCAATCTGGCTCAACGCAGCACACATTTCTGACACGCCGCCATAACGGCTTCTTTATCTTTTCTACTATTTTTCTTGGCTTAAATATTACAAATGTTAGACTTCAGTGTCACATAAAGAGAATTTAATTGTTATGCAATTTGAAAACACAAAGTGTTTGGCAAGGCAGTACAGCAAGTTAAGTCCTATTGTCAGTAGCAGTAGATCTTAACTATCCTTGGAAAAATACCAAGCCTATAGGCTGATCAAGAAAAAAAAAAGCAGAATTTAAGCAAAAGAGATAAGGCCTTCAATAAAATTGTTACTATTAAGGATTGGACAATGCCAGGCACTTTGCTGGTCTTGGGGAAGGTTGCACGGGCTGTTTCCCCCTGAAGCTCAGAGTATCTATACAGAATCCTAAGCTTTCAGCCTGTAGCATGGGATGATCCTGCAATTATCTTCACCTGATGACAATCACCACTGCAACAGCCACCATGCAAAAATCTCTGCTTTAAAGGTATTGGGTAAGGAAGCTTCTGGATCGCTTAGGGCTGTTGCCTGTACATAAGGATTTTAAGGAAAAATAAGAATGAACAAACTTGGATTTGCAGGACTGAGGCCTATTAAATTATAGCTGTTCCAAAGAAAATATTGGAGAATAGGGTAAAAAAATCCCATGAGGTGCCAACTCGATGGGAATGGAAAATGTGTTGTCTGTCTTATGATATGCCAAGTTGGTGAAACTGGAATGTGTTTTGAATAAAAAGGAGAGGAAAACGGTATCTGTAACAGATACGATGTTATGAGAAGCCAACTATTTTGATTTTAGAGTCCTGGCACAAGGTTGGCTGAAAAAGTGATTTAATGTCATTATCATGCAAAAGCTAATGAAGATATGCTAGCTATCAGCTATGTTGGGTTATATATGCCAAAAATAAATTATTCAAGAATGTAAATTAGTTTGGATTCAAAAAGGGTGCTAAAGAGCTGTCTTATGAAACTGTTACCCAGTGGGCACAAGGTAACCCAATATAAAATCCCCGATTCTGGCACATTGGTATAATACTCCTATACTGGCTAAGTACGAGAGTACCTATCTCCCCATTGAACTAACTTGGACTTTTTGCAATAAAGATAATGAACTCATATTCTCTTTGGTTTATGCAAACACATTTTCGACAATAAATTTAGTAACTGTGTCTGTAGCTGTTGAGAGGGAAAAACCTAATAAATCCAACAAGATAACAACTCAAGGAATTAAAATAATTAGAACTTCACTGAGCAGCTACAGGATTTGTGTCTGACTCATAGCCTAATTATAGCCCTAGCACATCAGAAGAATCTCTCCCTATGAGTCTGTTCAAGTTAGGCAGAGTAAGCCATTGCAGGGCCCCAACAACCCAGGCACAGAAAAACAATTCAGACATTCTACTACTTCCCCAAAAGATCCCTTACATCTCAAACCGCCATTAATTTCAACACATACATAAAAATATAGATAAGAAAGAAGATGAAACGGAACATGTGCACAATGCATATTTTTATAAACTGAACTTTGCAGCTCAGGATGCCCATAAGAGCAGGAATCTGCTAATTCTGCTTAGTGGCCCATTGCAAGTGACTTTTTTTGAATTAGGATACAAATGAACCCACAATATTACAAATGCAGAGAACATCTGCATCACGAGGCACTGCTTGTTTATTGATGTGACAAATATAATTTAAAACTTAATTACTATTGACACTTCTCAGAATACAAGCGTATTTTATAAATACCTGTTTTTAAACCATGAACTCCCTTGACAGCATTCTGATCAAATACATCTGTTGTGCCACTTATACGGCATTTCACAGATTAAGTTTTAAATGGAAACTAAGTAATCCCCACAAAGTCCCTCTGATGAAGCTCAGCATTAGCTTCATTCTACAGAGGAGGCACAGAGTACTCAATTTTATCTGAAAGATGGTGGGCATATGAACACTGACTGTGAAAAGCAATAGCAGGCTGATGACAAATGTGATTTATCAGCTTTCCTCCCTAGCTGGCAGAGCATACACTTACCTGGGTATGGGGCACATGGGGGGGACCATGGAGCAGCCTTTGGAAGAACTGCTGCAGTACAGGGTGGCCATAAAGCCACAGGGCAAGAGGAAAAGCAGTCATCTGCACCAGCCATAAACTCTAGCTAGGCGACTGAAATCTTGCAACAACTTCTCCACCGTGCTAGCACCATTTGATGGGTATAAATGAGCTGCTAGCTGCCCCTTCTCCCAAAGCTGTCTCGTATTTTCCACACCAGAATGCACAGACTTCCTCTAAGCTAGGTTAAGAGACACAAGTACGAGCAGCAGCTAAGACACCACCCTTGCTAGGATCCCCAGCTTTTTTAACAGAGGTGAAATGGTACTAAAAATAAAGACACTCTTGCAACGCTTTGCAACAGCACTGGTAAGAATTCAGAGAGGGAGCTAAAAAGAACTCCTTTGCTGGAGTGTAATAGTAAGAAAGACTACGTGTGAAAAGGAAATAAAAGTCAGAATTCTTAAGCTGAACGTAACCCTCCTGACAGTTTGTCTGCAAGGTAGCCAGAGAGAGGACATCAGCTTAT
>VZTV01094111.1:1961-12980 GCA_013400875.1 Anhinga rufa
TAGAAAATGCATGTACTGCTGAAAATCTTTTAAAAATAAAGCCACTAATACAATACCTTTTTTGATTTCCCACTCTTTCAGTTGTCACATCAGTTTTTTGACCAGCACGCTAAAATTTCAACCAATCACAGGCATTTTATTTCCTATTCAACATTATATTAAATACTAAATCAAAGAAATATTTGTTCACTAAGGGTGCTGTACTACTATCAGCTGTCCATCGCTATTTTCTCTGGGATAGCTCCACAAGACAATGGAGTTACTTGGGGCTTATACTCTTAGACCAGTCTGGCCAAAGAAACACAACAGAAGCAACACCTCAAGCTCTAGGAAAGAGAGAAGTGCAACCCATTACGCACCAGTAATCCCTGAGAGGTGATGAACAGCCCAGTGAGTTAGGAGAGGGCTTAGCTGTGCTTCGGGTAGGGCATTTCCAAGGTGGAAATCCAAAGAAAGAAAAAGGAAGACTCTGAAATTCCNTGTATTAATGCTGAGAATTACGCTGATGACTGAACTCTTCTTTGAATCATTTAATGGAGAATTCCCTTACTAATTTCCTGAGGGAACTGCTGACAGTGTGTAATAATTTCTGGTTCAGTGCAGCAGATTACAAGATATCTTGCATTTTAGGAAATTCAAGTTCTTCTTTTGCACTCCGAGGTCCATCTGTGAGCTTCCTGGTACGCTCCCTTAAATTACAGGGCCTGCAACAAACCTTCTTTTTAGATGCAATAGATGGCTGTGGCTGTAAGATGACTAAGATACTGTGTGACCTTCTGCTTTACTGTCTTCTACTCTCAAAAGTTCAGCTTCTCCAATTATGTAGTGTTTGTTAAATTCACCTTTGAAGTGAAATACAGTTATTTCTAGAATAAGTGGTGGAGAGTGGCGTTCATGAGAATGTATGTGTACTTCAGATGAAGCTATTTCACCTTTAGCATTCCTCCCACTGCTGCCTCCTTTATATAGCTTTTTCTATTGTTTTACCTTTACACTGTTCATTACTGCAGCGTCATCTTTACCACACGTAAATACTGACAGTAAGAATTTCATCCACCTTGTTAGGAGTCCATAAAACCAGAGAGATTCTCCCATAACTACAGCCATGCCCCCCATGATTCTGGATCCCGTTGAGCAGACCTGGCCTTCCTTGCCCTCTGAGGACTGTTATCTCTCCTGGCCCATTTAATAACAGTCACTGGAGAAATGAAGTCTACATGCAAGCAGCAAAGAAAATGCTAAATAATGAAGATGTGAAACTACGAAGAAAAGAACTCTGAGAGAGCTACTGGAGTTCAGGAGAAGAACAAAACCCCTGGCAATACTCCCCTAGCCTGTCCATAGTATGAGGAACCCATCCAAATTTTTTCTCATAGAGATATCGAACCCCAGCCTAGGATTCTGGACAATTTGGGAAGGCCTTTGAAAGCATCAAGCTAAGAGCATGCGGTTTTGTAGGACTATTCTGTATTTCATTATGATAGAACACTGACAAACACTTTATTTAGCAGATTAGCACTTTTGTTTTTAGTTTTCAAATGAGGAGTTATTAGCCCCTGGCTATAGAGGTTAATAGCTGTTTTTTCCCAGCGATGTTCAGTGTAACACAGGCTGGTTTGCAGTTCCTAAAGCCAGAAGCTGAGGAAATTACAATGCAATGGAGAGAACTCTTCTGGTCCAAGAAAAACAACACATTGCTTTTGAGGTCTTTAGTTACTGATTACCAGCAAAGTCTGGTAAAGCACAGCTCTCATCTCATATGACCTAAGAACTGCACATTCTTCTTATACCATGGTGTCTGATGGGATAAAATAACTCTTGAAATAGAAGCTTATCTTCCTTGTGCCACCTGGGTCACAAGATCTTGAGAAAGCTAGAATGCAAAAATAAGACTTGTTTCAAAGGTTAACATTTGTTACAAAATTAAGAAGGAAAGATTTTTACAAAGTCTCTTTACTCTTACCTTTAGTACAAGTTTTCTCACCTCATTGTTGCCTGCCCTGTAACCTTCTCTAATGAGGTGGTTACAAATTAGGAGTTGGCAGGAAATTGCTTAGCAAGCACTCAGAAATCATGTGATAATATTTGCATGAGTCAAGAACATTTTCAGACTTCAGTGATACAATGCTCATACTTATCCACTCATGCGGAGGAAGGCAAGGTCTGAACTCACAGACACTTGCGTTCATGCCCACACATCAGTCGATCTATACACAGCTGCAGAAGGCAGACATACGTAACTGCTTTTTCCTTGTGGTGCAGTCATTTACATCTGTTGGCTCATCACATATATGCAGGAAAAAATGCAGGTTCAAATCAGTACAGCTGAGAGGAACAAAGGAGGTGAGAATGGCAGCCTTAGTTGCCTGCAGGGCAAGTATTTGCTCTGAGCTCTGCACGTTCATAGTGTTTCTTGCATTGCACCGTGTCCTTTACCATTGTTTATAATATGAAGAGGGATTCTCTGACTTGTAGAGACCTTCATGGAGTTAGCTGAGCTACAGATTCATCACTAGAGAGCAATATGCAATAGTTCATAGGCTCAAGACAGCACTTCTCTGAACTGTCACTTTTCAGATGAGCTGTGGACAGGCTGCACTTCAGTTCAAACAGTTTCAATATAGGGCAAATTCAGATTAGTCAGAAGTAATTCTAAGCTCATCCTTTGTGACATGGAAGAACAAAAAAGTAACAGGATAGAAACTGTCCTGTCTGATGTTCATTTGCCAATTGTTTCTCTCGTTAAGGAGGAGAGCCAGAGATGGATGACTGCCTGGAGACACTGAAAGATGAGGAGGAAGCTTTGTGGGAGAATGTGGAAAGCAACCGGCACATGCTGAGCCGGTACATCAATCCAGCCAAACTGACCCCATACCTACGGCAGTGCAAAGTAATCGATGAGCAAGATGAGGATGAGGTGCTTAACTCACTTATGCTGCCCTCCAAAATTAACCGAGCAGGTAATTATTTTGTGAATGGCTACATCTGCATTCCTATATGAACAGTTTTATTTTGCTAAATCTGGAGGGAGCCTGTATCAGATTACAGATTATCAAATGAAAACCCTGTATCTCATTTACAGGGGATTTAATATAAAGGGGGGGATCTGCTGCTGCTATTTTGATAACAACGGTTCTTTCCAGTGCTCTGCAGACTGGAGCTCACAGGGTTCATATTCCCATCAAAGCCTTGGCAAATATTTCAGTTAGCACAAGCAGCAGCCAATGCCATTCCAAGAGTACATTTTCAGCTGTCTTGCCCTGCTTCGTGATTTGTCACTGAAGGGTCTGCCATCCTAGCATTTCAGCGCTGCCTGGTAAAGGCTGCACTGAATAACGTGTCTTTCGAAATTTCTGTTCCAGAGACCAATTTGCCTGCACTCCTTCAGAATAACGATCAGCACAAACATAAAGAATACATGGCATTACTTTATGAGTTCAGCTGAACTCAATTAATCAGCCAGATTTTCCACAGTGCATTGCTGTGGCAGAGATGAACCTTAAGCAGATTTGATTTCAGGGAAACAGTACTTGCTTATGCTGCTCATAGTGCTGCTATGTCACCTCTCTCTCTGTTCTCTGTACTTAGGCCGACTGCTGGACATTCTCCACACCAAGGGCCAAAGGGGCTATGTAGTTTTCTTAGAGAGCCTAGAGTTTTACTACCCTGAACTCTACAAACTGGTGACAGGGAAAGAACCTACACGGAGATTTTCCACTATTGTTGGTGAGTAGAATCAATCCCAAAGGAGCCTGTTGAAATAAGGACTATCTTGAAGACAGGGTTTGATTTTTCAGGCAAGAAATGGAAATAAAAGCTAATCTTGTAGTAGCATTCTGCAGTGTTTCAGTCCCCTTCAATGCAAAATGAGCCAGCACAGGTAATGTATAAGGAACAGGAACATCTCAGTTGTCAGAATGAGGCTGAAGAGCTTAAAATTGAATCATAGGCATTACAAGGAATCTCAAGATAAGAAACATTGGAACAGTAGACTAAATTACACCGTCGACCTACACATGTGCAGCAAATTCGAAGCATTCAGATTAATTGTACTTGTACAGATTCATGCTACAATATTTGTGCTATTTCCACAGGCCTGTGCATGTATATTGTGATTCTGGTAAGAGTGTGCTGTGTAATATTTGTACTGCTGCCAGTCAGATATACAAGTGTGTATGTATTTGTGCCTATTCTGCACCTCTGTGGGTATTCTGGGACATTTGTTCCTTACTTAGTTCTGCTGTTTCTACTTAGTATAAAGTTACTTTATTAGAAGTTGATAAGCTGTCCAAACATTTTCAGTGGAGGAGGGACATGAAGGCCTTACCCATTTCCTAATGAATGAGATCATTAAGCTTCAGCAGCAAGTAAAGACAAAAGATGTGCAGCGCTGTGAACTCTTGGCTAAGTCTCGCCAGTTGGAGGATGAGCGAAAACAGCTAAAACTGAACAAGATAGAACTGCTGACCTTCCAGGAGAGATACAACAAGATGAAGGAGGAGAGGAACAACTACAATGATGAGCTGGTCAAGGTGAAAGATGAGAACTACAATCTGGCCATGAGATATGCCCAGCTGAGTGACGAGAAGAGCATGGCTGTGATAAGGAGCCGAGACCTCCAGTTAGAGGTGAGATAAATACTCTGGGCTGCTTTAATCAGAGCAGCAATGGAGCATGCCAGTGGCAGCTGGCAAAATGAGACCTTCTATGACAGTAGAAAGGTGTAGAGCTCTCATTTGCTTTGTTCATCCAGATGATTAGAGGCATCAATGTACAGAAATGCCACCTGCAGAGATGTGTATTAACAACAGATAATTTACATACTTGTAATGGATTAACAGAACATAACATATTTTAAAACAAAATTTTAAAAACATAATTGTTTGCTGAAAACATAATTTTAGCTTTTCAGGCTCAGTAACATTTTGGGGCAGGTTTGCACTACAGCTGTTGGTGGTTTATTCAAAAAGTCTCACATAGAGCATTGGAACAGCTTGAGGCCATTTAGGAAATACAGAGAAATGCTTCAAGTGCCATAAAATTCATGCTTGTGTCTGTGTCACAGATGAGATGGAGTAAACAACTGCTCATAGTGGATCTGGACACTGGGGTTTATTTTCAAACCAATGATATCAGATGTTTTACTCCACTTTGTTTTTACACACAGTCATTTGCTTGGTCCCCGACCTTGGCGCTGCGTCTCTTGGGTTTGACATCCCTTCCCTGCAGGGAGATCCCTGCTGGTGTGGGATGGTTGGGCAGAAAGTCGTGTCGGTTTGTGCTGTGCAGCTGCTCACAGTCACCAGTTGCAGGCGTTACTGGCCAAGGTCCCTAGGAACCCCCGGCCTTCATCCCCATGCAACAATCTGATCTCTAGGATGTTCCCCCACTTTAAAATTTTTCCTCTAGCCAGGATCATTTCCTTCTTCTTCCCAGGCCCCCTTCTGCCTGAAACCACTTTTTCTTTTTGTGAACCCCTCTTTCCTAACCAGAACTGAAAGCCTCTATTTTTCCCAATCCAAATAGTCTACGTGCAAAAGCACAACGTGTGCTCAGCCTCCTGTGTGTTAGTTCTGGTTTGTATCTCTTTATTTATTGGAGGACTGAGGACGTGCCACTTTTTTTTTTTCAGTCCAGATGTTATCTGAATTTACAACCAGCCCATACCAGTTGTAGCTAGCAAATAGCAGGCTTCTGCTTGAGAGTTCAACAGTTCAATTATGGACAGTCAACACAGATGCACATACACCCAATTATCTGCTGCTTGTTAGAATTCACAGTTTAAGCTATTTTTTCCACCTATGACAGTACATTTTCACCTGGAAGTGAGAGTGTTTTCAGAGCAGTAATATCAGAGCTAGGAATTATTTCTTTCCTTTCCTTTTTTTCCTTTTCACTGCTCTCGGTCTGCTCTAGATTGACCAGCTGAAGCATCGCTTGAACAAGGTGGAAGAGGAGTGCAAGCTGGAGAGGAACCAGTCTTTGAAGCTGAAAAATGATATTGAAAACCGACCCAAAAAGGAACAGGTTCTGGAGCTGGAGCGGGAAAATGAGATGATGAAGACTAAAATCCAGGAGTTACAGTCCATCATTCAGGTATAAAAGCAGATTGCTACATTTCAAAATTGAGGCCCTTCAGCTTACACCTCCTGCTACCCAGATGATGGATTCAGCAGGCTTCAACCACTCCTTGCCTCCAGGCACCTCCACACTTTCCTCCCATACTGTCTCACATACCCCACGTCTCCTCACAGGCTGCCTTGGTGGCTTCCCTTCAGGATCTAAGTGTCTGGAGGAGGCTATGAGAAGTGGGACAGAGAAGCAGCAGGTGGTGACAGCTCCCATGTGTTTTCAGTAAGGGACAGGGAGTTGAGTACATAGCAGGGAAACTGGTAACTATGGACAAGAGGAGGTGGCATGGTCTCTGCTACCACTCCTCACCTCAAGCTCCTGTTATAACGCTAGGAAGTGTTGGGTGAAACCTCTACCTGTAAAGCTCCAATAAGCATAATGCAAAGTGTGGAATAACAGGTTGGTTATATAGCTCCCAGCTGTCTGTAGTACTCCTTGTACAAACACATGCATGAGGAGGAGTTCTACCAAGAAAAAAATTGTCATCTAATAAATCAAGCTGTACATGAGCAATTGGCTCTTTCAAGGTGCAGAGTGCAGCTGTTTAATTGCAGAGCATTCAACTCTATGTTTTAGCCCCATTGTGGTTCTTTGTACCAGTCTGTGTTAAATAGCCAGCCCAGAAATTTCTGACAGTGGCTCTGTGTACCCTGTTCTAGGCTATTATCTTATCTGTGCCAAAAGGTCTTAATAAAGCAGAAGGTAATAAAGGTTGCTGTACTTGGGTGGTCACTAGTTACCAGAATCCCCCATAGATCACTGCTGTAACTTGCACAAGGATCTTAACTAACCTTTGTTTGGGCAGATGGGGAAAAAGGATGATATGCAGCAAATTTAGCACTGTGTTACTCTGTGAAGAGCTTAGCCAAATATTAGGATACATGTGAGAGTGCTTAGCACTTTGCTGGAAAAGGCTTGTGGCATTTTAAAATGACACTTAAAATATTATCAGTAGAATGCATTTCAGAAATGTCTGTAGCCTCTAGCAGTGCCTAACGATTCTTAGTTCTAATACAAATCCAATTAAAAAGGTTGAAAAGGGTATGGCATAGAAGGTTCTGGGAGTTCTGGTCCATGTAGAATCTCTTATATTAATTGAAATGGTCTTATAGCACCTAAAGAAACAGAGAAATAATGATGAAATAGCTAAAAATAGGACTGAAATTCTCCTAAGTGAAAGTATAAATGAACAAAAGGCAGTTTGTTTTAGAAATACTTGGGTATACTTAGAAATGTTAGGTAACCAAAACGTCACCGAAATCTCCAACTTACTCTAGGTATTTTAAAAATAAATATGCATATTACTTGCTTGCATTTTATGCCCTTTTCGTCTTCCATTTATGGTTAATTTTGGATGGCAATTTATTTGTTGGAACCTACTCTGGTAATCTTGTTAATTTTAAATCTGAACGAAAAAATATTGCTGGACACTACAGAAAATGAAGTGGTACAAGCTACTCCAGGCATGTTTAATATTCTCTGAGCACAGCCCTGCAAAGCCTATG
This sequence comes from Anhinga rufa, assembly GCA_013400875.1. Taxonomy (NCBI): domain Eukaryota; kingdom Metazoa; phylum Chordata; class Aves; order Suliformes; family Anhingidae; genus Anhinga; species Anhinga rufa. The sequence continues at coordinate 9,599 of VZTV01094111.1, forward strand.
CATGCTTTAAAAATTCCTCTGAATGTTTTCTTAGGCCCTGCTCTTTGGCAAAGGGTGATTTTTGTGCTCAGTGAGAGCTGATTAATACAGAAGAATTTTGAATGCGGGGCTTGGAGTGAAGAATTATCACTGCATCCAAAATAGATCAAATTATAGCCACTACAATAAAACAGTAAAACAGTTCCTTCATCAGACTATTCTGACAGCAAGACAGCCTTTATTCATCTTTTCTGACACTGTTTTAAAATATGAACAAATGTCCATCTCTTCTCCTGCTCTCCCGTTGCAATATCATGTTCATTTTCTATTCCTCTTGTTTGTTACTACTGTCTTGTTACTTTTCTCCTGCAATACTATTTTCTGTTTCCCTGGCCTGTCTCTTAAAAATGTCTTTCCTCAGGCTGACAAGCGGAGTTTGCCAGATTCAGACAAAGCCATTTTGGATATTCTGGAACATGACCGTAAAGAGGCACTAGAAGATCGTCATGAGTTGGTCAACAAGATCTTTAATCTCCAAGAGGAGATTCGTCATGTTGAGGACTTGAGAGACAAGGTGAGGAATAGGATAGAAAGATGGATATCTCGGGCTAGTACCCAAAAGAACTCTGAGAGCAGTGGTGGTTAACAGTGTGTCATTTCCAGTATCTTGAAGAGAAAGAAGATTTGGAGTTAAAGTGTTCAACACTAGGAAAAGACTGTGAGATGTACAAGCACCGTATGAACACTGTGATGATACAGCTAGAAGAGGTGGAAAAGGAGCGAGACCAGGTATCTAACAGTTAAAGTGGGGAAAATTACTAGCAAAAACCTGTATCTCATATGTGTCACTTTGGGGAATTTTGGGTAATTGGACCCAAAATACCATTAAAAAATAAGCAGTTACAAGAAATTGCTACTTGTTGTAATTTGTATTGCAGTAATTAAACATAGGATAATACTGGGTTGTTTCCACAGCGTAGCATCTGGCAGGCAGGACCAAGATCTTAACAACAGCTACTGCAGGCTTTGTATTAGTGTCAAGTCATCTGGTTTGCACTCTGGAGCATTTTGCCACCAACCAAGAGGGAGCTGGAAATGAAGCACCCTCATCATCATAATTTTTAATGGTACTACTGTGGCACATCCTCATCCTAACTGCTGTGTTAATTGGTGAATGGTTACCAGGTCTGAAGTCCCTGTTCCAAACACCTTACAAACAAAACCAGCAGGAGAAGGTATCTGGTGCCCAGGTGCAAAAGAGGTTTCTTTTCTCCACTGCAGGCATTCCGCTCACGTGATGAGGCTCAGACACAGTATTCACATTGTCTGATTGAAAAAGACAAATACAGGAAGCAGATTCGAGAGCTGGAGGAGAGAAATGATGAACTCCGAATTGAGGTGGTTCGGAAAGAAGCTTGCATTGTTAACCTAGAGTGCAAACTCCGACGACTCTCTAAGGACAATAACTTTCACGACCAGGTAGGGCTGAGGAAGACAGACACAAGTTCTTTCTTTAAGACTTGCTTTTAAAAACATTTTGGTGTGGAAGGGAGAGGGGACTTTTTTAATTCTCTCCGTGATTTAACTGAAAAAATTACCTCCTTCTACTAAATGTCAGTGTTGTGAGTTCTTCAGTACAGTGGGGTTCAAGTTGTCTGTGTCATGCACATAGCTTCTCACAGGCTGGCATTCCACAACTTGCTTTTAAATGGAAGGGAAAGAAATGCAGAAAGACAATTTATTTCTGTGCTGGGGTAGAAAATACAAATACTTTTGAGGAACATGCCCCAGTGAACAGAAATCCCCACAAATGTCAATCTAAATTACTGATTTGGGTCTGGAGCCATGTTCTGTGTGAGCTTCTGAAGCACTGGCGTGACAGAAAGTTCAGTCAGATTACTCTAAAGGGAGGTCATGAGGGGTTGTGCCAAACTGGTCTCAGAAGTAAAGTGTTTCCTTCTGATCTTTAGAGTTTGCCACGGAATCTACCCATTACCATTATCTCCCAGACCTTTGGGACTCCTAGCCCAAAAGCCAATGGTCAGGAAGCAGATGACTCCTCCACTTCTGAAGAGTCTCCAGAAGACAACAAATTCTTCTTGCCTGATCAAGCTCGACTCAAGAGAAGAGTGAATCTAAAGGGAATCCAGGTATGTCTCAATATGAGGCTGGAATGATATAGTGCAGGGACTGTTAGAACTAAGAGATATAATACATGTTCTGGTCATGGCTCTGAAAGTGCTGTGCTATAAAGATAAGAACAGATTTGTATATGATAGTGAGCTGTCAGTTTTTGCCCTGTGGTGATTTGCATCTTGAGGAGCAGATATAATCAGGCTTCAGAGGCCATTTTCTGCCCCTTCTCCCCATTTTGTGTATTCTCCTTGCTTCTGCTGTTCATTCACATTCTTGGAGAGTTGTCAATAAATCGATTCTTTGCCTTCTTAACAGTAGTGAAAAAAAATGACATAATGCCCAAAGTCCAGCGCACAAGTAACTGAAGGTGGAAAATGAAACATTGGTGGAAAAGCTCACATCAGCTGGAAGAAATAATAGAAAGAAACGGACACAATCTAGAGCAAAATTAACTGCCTAATTTAGAATTAAATTATGGCAATTTCCTCTTACTTAAGAGTAAGGGATAGCATGAGTTAGGTCCATGATTTCTGTGACTAGCTGCATTCGTACAGCTATTATCTGATGCTATATTCATGAATTGTAAAAAATATACAATCTAACATTCAGGGTTTTGAGCTTCTCTTTCCTTTCATCTGCATTTGAATTCTGCCTGCCCTTTATAACCTTCTTGAGCTCTGACTGTCATTATTACTTATGGCAATAGAGCTGCATTTTTTACATTGCACACTCCAAAAGGATGCCTGTTGTATTAACAGCGGCCTGAAACCAGTCCCAAGGCACCCACTTCACCTTTTGTCTCTTTGTTCCCTCAGCAGAATCTGGAAATTGCAATGCATTTGGGCCAGACTTTTAAAAGTAGTTAGGTAGCTAACTCTTGCTCACTGCAGTAGCATTTAGATATCTAAATATCTGCCAAATTTTGGGCCCTGTTGTTCAAGGGAGGGCAAATTTATTGAAGCATAACAGTGAAAAAAGGGGTGAAAATATCTGGTTTACAGTGTGTGGCAAATATCCTGCATTTGTGCTGATTTTTGTCCTCTTTCTCTTAGATAAATCCAAGAGCTAAATCCCCTGTCAGCATGAACAAAACATCAGAGTTTCAAGGTCAGAAAGAGCATCCATGTCCTTATTCCTTTTCTGTTGCTTTGTCTCATTCACTTAATCTCTTTAAGTTGTTTTAACAAATATGCCAGGCAAGGAAATTCTTAACTAAGTCCAAGACAGTAAAAAAGACAGTTTCTCTCATAGTGAACAATGTCATAAT
>VZTV01094112.1:1458-15158 GCA_013400875.1 Anhinga rufa
AGAGATGAATGCAATGCTGAATGTTCCAGTCACACATCTCTAACACTAAAACCAGGTGAAGTTTCAAGGGTACCCCTTAGTGCTTGAGCTCCTTTCTCTTCTAAGGTGTTGTTGCACAGAGGCTGAGGGTGATTTTCAGTGAAAACACCAAAAATCTTCATCTTTACGATTTGTGCAATACTTCAAGGAAATTAAAGTACAGGTCTAAAGAATGAAACACATGTTGCAAAAACAGAAATCTCTCCAATCTTGAGCAATAGGGCAAATGTTTCATTATCGCGGAAATACAAACTTGGACTACTATTAGAAGACAGACAAAAAAAAAGGCTGGGAGCAAATGAACAAACACATGTCTGACAAGAGTTGGTGGGAGGAAGAATTGATGAACTGTCACAGTATGACAAATAAGACCTCTGTTGGATGTATTGATTCTGAACAGAGAATGACTCATGGATCTACTTAATTCTTGCTTCATTTACAGACAGTAAAGTACTTGGAACAAATCACAGATGCTGCCAAATGAGTCAAAGAAGAAAAAAATTCTTTTCCATGCATGACTTTTTTTGGGTCAAATTTATTAATAACTGCTTGTTTTGCAGGATAGCTCACACAGCAGAGCTCATATTTTGTATCAAGTATCGCTGTCTCTCTAATTATGCAGTTGATCTCATATGCATGTTGCACAGTTAAGACAGTCTTGAAGACTGGGAAAAATCACCACCTGATAACCTGAGCATATTAGTACATGTATTTGTCAACTATATACGTATGCACAGGTGTTATTTGTGTGTCGTGGCATCAAGATAATTTTTAGTAAGTGGGACTCAGGAGAGAAAGTTTTACTTACTCTTTTCTCCGAACGCTATAAACTCCAATACTCCCCACCCCGCCTTTTTCATCACAGAGGATTTACAGGCACAAGAGAAGATATTTCAAAGAAACAAAATTATGCTTAAAAATTAACTTGGGTTACTAACCCAAGAGAATGATGGGTCATAGATGCCCTGTTTTTGGCACTTTTTCTTCTTTTTTAACTTTAACTTTATTTGAAGAGTTATTTTTTCATTGATATTTGTCTTTATATTTGGAAAACGAGCCTTGAAAATGTGAAGAAAGTGCATACCAAAATGATGGTTCTGAGCTGGATTTACAAAGTATAATTCATCAAGGTTCTTGGCCACAGTTGGACTGTTTTAAAAAATTTAACACGATCATTTACTATTTTCCTGTAGACTAGTACCCTACATCCTGGTTTTCTCCCCTATCCTGATGGAACTTTTTTCTCATTCCCATCTTTCCCTTCAAGGCTGCAACCTCTCTCTACCCACTCTTTTCCATACTGCTAAAGTAGGCAGGGAGTCCAGGAATAACTACTACAGAATCACTAGAATAATGAAAACTATAATATTAATTTTAAACTTTGACTCCCCTTGATAAATATTATTTTAAAAATACTTAAAGAAAACCAAACCGCAATAATCTGTTCACACGTGATTACTATGCTACTTGTGACCACACAATTAATTTAGTTAAAGAACCCTTCTCCAATTCAGAGAGCAGCCTCCACTCAACGAGTCTGCTGCTTTTCCCCTGGAAGAGACAAGAAATAGCTGCAAGGCATGCCTTGTCCCCTCTGCCTGTCACAGAGCACCCCCAACTACAGCAGTCACAGCCTGGCTTTTTGTGGCAGCCTTTGAGAGGTGCAGGAAGGCAGGTCTGGTGGCTTTGTTGGCAGAAGCTGACTGCTGCTGCAAGCGGGAGGTGTGATAGGGGTGGCATGCCAGCTGCTGCCACCACAATGGGATGGGATGGGAGGGGAGCAGCAAGGATCTGGCTTCATCAGCTGTTTTACAGGCCTACTGTAATTTACATGGGAATGATATGAACTTATGTAGTCCATTTATAGAAATGCTTGTTAAGTTTGGGAGAAACCACTTTGAACTATCCGCCAAGAGCAAAAACTATGCCTTTGTGTATTGTCAGCCTTAAGGAACTCAGTCTGGAACTATTTTACCAATCTTTTAGATGTCTGAGTTTAACACAGAGATTAGAGAGGATAAAGTTAGGACAGAGCTGACCCCAACTGCCAAACTGTTTGAAGAAGGGAATTGCGAGTTAGCTTTGATCCAACACACGTTTGAAATCTATATTCAGTTATGTCTAACACCAGATGGGTACAGCTAAAAAAAGGAGCTGGCTGCATACCTCATTTACAATATGCCAATCTCAATGTAAATTAAAAATAGCGAAGTAGTCTTCAAATTGAGCATGCTGTTAATGCTCCCTCACCCCTCTCTCACCCTCCACCCCAGCCCTTTACAGTCTAGGGGTAGCTGGAGCACAGCTCATCATGGTACCCTCACTCCTCTCCTGCAAACAAAGCGAGATGCACCAGAGCCTAGATATCCTGCTTGCACTTGGATTCCCCTTCACTTCCAAGGAATACTTCTACAGAAAATTGTGATAAACAGGAAAAATACATTTAAGAATTATGTAATAGTTTGTGTTTAATAAAAGAACCGGCCAATTAGCATGTGGAAATTCCCTCTCTTGACCTTTACAAGGTGGAAGGTGGGGGCACTAATGGAGAGTTACGGCAGCAGAGGACAGAGAGTACCAAATGTCATTGTGCTGGCTAAGGCTTTATGTAATTAGATACATCTGGAGGAAAGAATTAACTCAACGTCATGATACAGCCTGAATCAACTTTGCTCAGTTAAACTGCAAGGATATCTCAATTTATAAACTACCATGTTTGCAGTACAAACAGTGACTGACTCATCAAGGCAAATACGTATCAGGTACACTCTTAAACAGCAGCAGAATGCACAAAAAACTGGAAGAAGAAAAGACTGATTTTAGACTTTATGGGAGTTTGTTTCTATTGTCTGGATTATATAGTAAAAATAATTTCTATTCTATAATATCTTTTAGTTATGGGTCAACTTTAACGCCTAATTTAAAATGCTGCAGTAAGGAAGCAAAGGGTTGAAAAGAAGTGCTGGCTCATGTCCAGTGTTGTAGTTTTACAGTCACTGTGTGTGCAGTGCCTTCAAAACAGATGATCTCACCATTCCCTAGCCCTCAAAAATCTTTGTTCTCACCCTCATGCTACCTCCCCTTTTTGTCAGTAATTGATGCAGCCACATGCCGATTTGTACCAGGAAACACAGTATAAAACCAACCTGGAAAAAAAGGGGATTGTAATTACAAACCGTCAGTGTCATACACTAGAGAAATTGCCACAGAATATTCCTGTAAATCTGCCAAGTCAATAATATTCATGATGATCTGCTAAGTAAGTGCTGGCTGTGCGACTGAAGTTGCCTGGGGCTACTGGAAGTCACATATATAGTTTTCCAGAATGTCAGAACACTTTGGGGATTAAATAAGTAAAAATCATTCCTTCAACTTCTGCTTTTTTCCCTCCTCTTCTCATCCCTCGAGGTATTTGTGCCTTGTCCACACAACCCAGCCCCTTCCCAAGATGCTTAAGGAATGCCTAAATGGAGCTGCAAATGTTACCATGTTTGAAAAAAGAAAGGAATATTTTATCAATGTTTTCTTATTTTAATCATATGACTAAGACTTAGCTAAAGTTGGTCTTCAGCAAAACAGTTACAGTTCTTAAAGCTTAATCACAAAGAGGAACAGTATTTTTTGTTAAATTTAAATAAAGACTAGAATGCATTTAAATTACCATATTATTGTCACATAAATCTTAAGCCTTCTCCTGTGTTTAACAATGCCCTTTATTTGCCATTGTCTCTAAAGCACATGAGGGACATGGTCCAAAACCTAACAATTTGCACATAGTAACACTTACAATGTGTTATAAATGGAGAGTAACAATCTCATTTTCTCTTTCAACCATCGCTGCATACTAAACTATACACTAGAACAGAAAAGTTTATAAAACAATATCCCGATGGGGTCTAACAGCTGCAGTAATGAATCTTTGAAAAGAGTACAGACTGAATCCCACCTGGAGACTTAAAATAATTTTGCTTTTTGACAAGTAAAACACGATTTGGGCAGCTTTTAACACAGGTCCTTGGAAATACTGCTCCTTTATTATTATCTCTCAAGTCAAACAGAAGAGGTCACTAACGAGTCACAGCATGACCCTCTTCTTCAAAACGGGCCAGCCACGCTGTCCTAGCCAGCCAGCTTGACCTCAGTGGCCTTCACTCTTAGCTTTTTTCCATCCTTTGTGCTCTGCCACCAGCCTCTCTTGCATTTATTTCTCCTCTCCATCCTCTCAGTTCCGACTATGTTTCCCTATGTGTATTGAAGAGTTTAGTAAGGCAGGCTGTGAATGCCCCAGACCTGCCACTCCACATTTTCCATTCAGCTGCCTCTGGTGTGAGGATAGCAGCCTCCAAAAGACGATGTTTTGTGGCAGTCAGCCCTCAAAGGACAGACTACAGTGTTCAAAAAGGTCAGCATTCACAGATGGGGGACTACCTGGCAGCAACACCAGTAACCAGGAAAGCAACGCATGCAGAGATTCCTGTGGCCTTCCCTTCACTCAGCTGGAAGAAAAGTTTGGAGACAGAAGAAAGGATTGCTCTGCTTTGCAGGTTTGGGGGTTTTTTCCTTCCATTTTTAGCAGTCTTGAAAAAAAGTAAGAAAAGAAGAATACATGCTTCTTGTCAGAAGATCTTATCCAAAATAAGAACAAAGACACAGTCCTTTCCTGACATGTTACAACGCTGGAGTTCAGAGTCATGAAGAAATCAAACAGGATTCACTAGCATCCAGCATGATCTTGCACTTAAACAATGTTTCCAGTCAAAAAAACTGTAAACTCAATAGTTAATACTGTAATCGTGTATAAAGACATCTGTCACAAAACATAGTTTAAAACTATGTCAATAGAGAGGCACAATACAGGGAAGTCTTTAGTAGTTCATATGTCTTGAAGAGTATTTTTTTGGGGCAGTGTAGGAGCTATTTTGTTGCTTAGAGTGCAAATATACACTTCCCGTGCCAAAAAAAAAAGGTACTATCCAGCACGTGAATATCTACAGGTATAAGGCAGGAGTAATGGGCATGTCCATCCTATCTCAGGTAATGATTCCACACTCTCAAAAACAGGATCCAGATAACAGGAGCAGCAAAAGACTAGCTGGTGGAAGCTCCAATGATTAACATTTTTTGTGCATGACAAAGTGCAATAATAATTAACAGCAATATAACTCGTAGAACAAGTAAATTTTAGCTAAGAGAATTGTCTTCTGGAGGTAAGATGGGGTGAGCCCAAGCTACTATTCTGTTGTGCAGGAAGGAAAGGCAGATCTTCCCAAAAGCCTCCTAATCTGTAAATACCTCGGATTCAAGTGAGATCTGACCTGTATCTATACAGAACAACCTAAATGGAAAGTTGATGCCTCCAATATGGTCCTTCTGGAGCTCCCTGGCATCATCAATGCCAAAGTCCTTCCAATAGGGCAGAAACTAAGGAGGAAATCAACGGCAGTTTATGCTGCTCAGCATGCTAATACCTTACAATAAGATTTCTAATCAGAAATTACCCTGCAAAGCTAGGCTGGCTCTCTTCTCCATTGCTTCCAGCTTTTACAGAACATTCAGGATCCTGTTCAGAGTTCCCACACTGGGACAGGCATGCACAGAGGAAGGAGGTTAGTTTCTCTTCCCCTTCTTTGGCAGCATAGATCTGTCTTTCTAAGCCTTAAAACGATGTGCCACTACATGCTGCCTGGGATTCTTCTCAGATAATCCACACTTCCTCCCCAATCCCATACAAACAACTTATAAACTTCCTTTTCTGTTTTCACAGTAAGGAAAGTACCCTCTTTGTGAGCCACTATATCCTGAAACTTCACTGCAGCTCTCAAACAAATATCTTTCAGCAAGTTATCTAACCTCCCTAGCTCAGCTGCTTTTATCTACATATATGAAAGCATATCCTGCTTCTTAAGAATAGTTTTAAATTAGTTCTTAGAACAAAAACATACTTAGACTGGATATAAAGGAAGAAATTTTTTACGATGAGGGTGGTGCGACACCATAACAGGTTGCCCAGAGAGGTGATCAATGCCTCATCCCTGGAAACATTCAAGGTCAGGTTGGACGGGGCTCTGAGCAACCTGGTCTAGTTGAAGATGTCCCTGCTCAGTGCAGGGGGGTTGGGCTAGATGACCTCTAAAGGTCCCTTCCAACCTAAACCATTCTATGATTATTGTAATTACTAGAAATAAATTACTTCCTTTATTATCAAGCTCATTTATAACTTGTTTTAATTTCAAAAGCGTGAAAATTTAAATTCTGGCTTTGGAATATATGTGAGCAGCTACTTCATTATTCCTAATTTAAAGTAAGTATTTGATTGAAAAAAAACCAAACCCTTCAGCCATTTTTTAGTGAAATGCTAAAGGGGAGTCCCAAGAATTCTCAAAAATAGGTATTGGTAAAAAAGCAGTTATTCTTCTAAAAATCACCAGTGGAAAGAACTGAAGCCCGTTTGAGCTGTCCTTCTAAGAACAGGACTCAAATCCTTAAGGCAATAGAAGTGAAATAAAGTTTAAACTTGTAGAGGATGTAGTCTGAACTAAGTGAGGGATTGTTTTAAGAACTTTTACCAACATTAACTACATTAGACCAGATTTTCTATATGGTAGATTTACTCTGTTCCCCATTATTATGAAAACACACATTCATACAACGTATGCCCTAATAATGTTATTATCAATAACTTAGCTGTAACTATGAGCATTTTATACACAGGGAAATTTAGGTATGTTTTTTTTACAGCTAATACAGTCAAATATAGAAGAAGCACCATCTTTCCACTGATCATTTTTAGTTTGTGAAGTCTAAGTAACACTTCAAACTTCATTGTAACATGCTACAAAAATGTTTGATCAGTTTCTCAAGAGGATAAGTAATAATGAGGCACTAATTGTTTTACAATCAGCCTAAGCATACACAAACCTCTTAATGAATATTTAACCAGCACTTACATTTTCACACTGCATCTTTCTGGGTTTTATGTGGGAAACATTGAGTCCATCAATAACAATATCAAACGGAAATCGATTTTCCACAAACGTTTGAAAGGCTTCAAATTCCTGAAATAAATAAATAAACGGGGAGAAGAATAGGTTGAGTTTAACAGAAACAGCTTTCATTCAGCTTTTATTAAAAAAAGAAACAAAGCCCAAATCTCTCACTTTTCCTACGTTGGCTACATTTCACATCTTTACCTGCATATTTGCTAAAAAATAAATAAATAAATAAAAAAGTTCTTTAAAAGCCAGAAGTGCTGCAGTGGATACTTCTAATATAATTTTAAATTACATTACAACTGAAAACCAAAACTTTACAGCCATCCAGATTTTCAAAATTATAATCCAAACTGTACAATTTTATAAAGATACATGCTATAGTCATTGTTACGCAATAGCTGCAAGACAAAGCATACCAGTAGATTGTGACACTATATCACTAACTCTCAACATTTCCCGACAAGGAATAATAATTATATTTAGTTTCTCTGTAAGAATTCTGAAATCTCTGAATGCCAGTCTTTGGATGACAGACCTAAGCATTTACTTAGAAACACAGCACTCCATTTGTAAGAAATACACAGCTTCAAAGCTAGCAAAACAATGAACTTTCTTACTAGGTCAGAAATGCAGCAATTGAGCAAACCAACAGCATCCATCCAGTTTTTCCAACAGAAAGAAAACCGCAATTGCTTTAGGCTTGAGACTCCACAGGAGAACAAAATACAAAGGAATAATAAAATCTTCAGGAATTCCCCCCTTTGATTTTTGAGCAAAGATTTAGTGTTTTTAGCAGACACTTGCATTAGATTTCTGCTTCCTGCTTCTGACTGTTTTTAATGGGCACAGGAACCCTAAGGCATCCTGGCGGGCAGTGACATGGTTTCATAAATGACCTTTCTAGTAACAGGTAAGACTTATTTACTAGGTAATAGAGGTCTCACAATGCAAGGCTATAAATGAACTTTCATAGGAACTCAAAACAATTGCAAATTTCATGCCTTCTGCTCAAAATTCAAGAAGCACTTTTCTAATCTTGCCTTCTCCCATGTAGCCATATAGCCATATCTAAGTAAAGAAAAAATGTCCCCTCAGCACCCAAACAAAAACCTATACAGCACATACAATTCCTCCTTGGAGATAGGAACAAAAGAAAGAATGTATTTGTTCTGAGAATATATTGCTGTGAGGCAGTAACAAATGATCAAGAACTTCAGATTTAGTCAGAATGCTTATGACAAATTATACTAGGAAAAGGGTTACTTGTACAAACCAACCAAGTGAGATAAGGATGCCTCACTCAGATGTTAAAATTTCAGGTATAATTTCCAAGTGAACAAAGGGGTACTGGTCAAAAGCACACTGATGAGAACACAGACAACACAGGCCTCAGTCTAGCGCCACCAGAATCAATTGCCTTTTTTGTGATCTTTCATTTCTCCATGGCTTAAATAAATGTTATTATTGAGAAACTATAAAAAGCTGGGCAAGAAAATTATCATCTCAAACAAAAAGAAATTGTTGGCACTTGTGAAGTATTTCCTCCTGTGCCCCCAGCCCCAATCTTTATGTATTTTATATAGATGAATAAATACTTTCATTGCTGCCTGACAGGGACACCAAGACACAGAAAGGAAGTCACTAGCAGAGGTGGTGGCAGAGAGCGGGAAGAGAAACAAATGCAAAACCAGATAACAAGGATTACTTCTGGGCTTATGCCATCCAGTGGACTTCCCCATGGTTCAAAAACTGATGAGTCATCACCGTAATACTGGATGGCCATCTGAAATGTGGGAAAGATAAGAAGAAGGAAGACACGCACAGGCCAAATGAAGATAAAATAAGGAGAGTTCTGAGACAAAGATGAGTGCAAATGGAAAAGACAAGAAAGTGGAAGCAGGTGAAAATGCATGGTAAACAATCCAATAGAGCATTATTTTCCTAATTCCAACATTATTTGAAGCAACATGGTTACAGTCAAGCAGACATTTTTTATAGAGTATAATGTACATGTAATCTTGTCTTCAAGGGCTCAGTTCAATAGAAACCAGACACTTCGTTGAGAATTTTTAAAGTGGTATTTTATTTCAAGTGACAATAGTTCCAGAGTGGTTCCTGAAGGGATGGGTTTTCCCTGACGGGCAGAGTAGAGTTAAGGGAACACCACATTACGAGTTGGGGAGCAGCAGAGGAGTTCAGTGAGTCAGCGCTCCCCTCTGCCCACTCTGCTTGGCTCCCTCTCCTCTCCCAGCACAGCAGATGGAGCAGGAGCTGCCAGGAAGGTGCTGCCGAGAGGCACCAGGATAGGCTCAACACCTCTCATAAGCCAGCTCCTGGCTCTCCGGGGTTTACTTTTGGAGCTGGGGAGAAGCAGCCTTTTCAGTGCCATTCCCTTGGCCACCCACCTTTCCCAGCCAACTCCTCCTGGCCATGTCTCCTACTCTGTTCTCAACAGATGCCTGACAGCATGCCCCTGCCAGACTCCCAAATCTGCTCAATTGTTTTGCCTCACTACCAGTAAACTGTGTAATACTGTACAGAGAAAAGGTTTGCTGCCACAGAAGACCTATCCATGCAGGGAGATGAGGAGTTAATAGCAGAATAAATGCAGAAGACAAATGGCCAAGTTTAATTTATGTCACCAAATACAGAAGACTCCAGTGAAAAGTCTTAGACAGACTGAAAATCCCCATGGATCTGTTCATTTTCTCCTCGCCATCCCTACTTCCCCATCAACACACAAGAGCAATCTTTTCCTTTTCCAGAAAAAAAATACACAAAGAACCACAAAGAAGAGCCAGGTCTGCTCCCCTGAGAGACAGTTTTTGAGCTGCCATATTTCCCATCCCCTCCGGACACAGGGAAGGAAAATGGCGAAGCCCAGGAATAAGTAGCAGGCTGTATCATCCAGATGCAGAACAAAAGGTTATTCAAACATACACAGACTTACACTGTAAGAGAGAAAGTATAAAATTCAAAAGATGGTGATCTTTCGAAGATCAGGATTTGTCTGGATTTTATGCAGATCCTAGCTACAGCCACAGTAATAAAGAGATGATTCACCCACAATTCTCTAAAGACATTCCCCTCACTAGCCAACTGTAAGAAGAAATTGAAGATCTTCTTTATAAGCAGTAAATGAAGTAGAGCACAGCTGCAGCTAGGGTACAGCTGATCAAGAGAAGCCAGACATAATAATCACCAATGCAGTACAACGATAATGTGCAGGTTGGTTTAGGCAAAAAGAAGTGAGCTACTCACACAGGCTTCCCCTTCTAAATGGAGGATGCAATGCATGATCTATATAAAGCCCTGTGTATGCCACAGGAACGTTTACATGGAAACTTCCTGCTGAACACGACAAGGGGCTCTCTGAATAAGAGCACCAAAACAAACACAGCAAACCTTATGCTGATCTCTAACTTGTTCTGACCAGGTTAATCTCACAAAGTTTCTGAGGAAAAGTCCACTCTCCCAGCCTTGGAAACGCTACTCAAACTCACTTCAACAGAGTTGGCAACTGAAGGGACAAAACTTTAAAAACACATTCAGCATTGCTTATTGACATGACCCTCCTAATGCTTGGGAGCCACAGAAAAGTGTTGCAGTACAGCAAGGATGTTACCTCACTGCAAGATTTCCCCCAGCAGTCCGTGCACCTTGTGAACACACCTCCCTGCAGCAGGAATACGTGCAAAGCAGCAGGGTACTCACAGCAGGCTCCAGTGATACCCTGTTTCACACCATGTACCAAAGAAAAGGGAATTTTAAAAAACCCACCTGATTTCATTCACTGCCTAGCTGGGAAAATAGGGGAATGCCAACGATGCAACTGATAGAAATGATTCACTGCACCTTCTACTGAAAAACCCCAAAACTTACCTTTGCAAATCAACACCACACTGACTAAATCTATTTGGAAGAGCCAGCCATAACAAACCTATGATGGAATGTATCTTGATGTGAAGAATTAAAGACATTTAAAATAATTTTTTGTTTAACCACTAGGGTGTGGGTGGCTCAAATCCATTCATATCTCAGCAAAAGCACAAAGCAATCTCACATTTTTTTGTTATTCCATACCAGCTGGATGACTTATGTGCTATTTCACCATCATTTTATACTGGTATGTACTGGTGCTGCCACAGAGAGGTATTTCTACCTTTTTCTTTTCCCTCAGCCACCCATACCTAGCCTTGCCCCCTGTTCTACCTACGCACACACATTTGTTGGCACAAGAGGAAAGACTGAAGTGTCTGAACTGAGCCAATATAACCGTCTTTAGCCTGCACCATTCCTCCTGTTCAGGTCAGAGCACAGAGGTTTGTCCTGGCATGAAGATGCAGGCAGGACATGGAATAAGAATGAGACTGGTAGCAGGTGAGACTACTGGGATCACCTTTTTCCATAGGTAGCCCTGACTATACTGACTGGATTGTGAAACTACAACATTTTATGAGATTTCTCTTTCAACCTGGGGTATTGCAGCTAAACAAGAGAAAGAGGTTGGTTTTAAAAAACAGAAGCATAGGAATTATTGTTTGAAAAAGGAAGAAAAAAGATTGGTTTTGCTATTTTAAACCATTCATTTAAATTTTTAATTTTTTTTAAAAAGTGTGACCTGACTTCAAAAGTCTGGCTTACACAGCCAATAATATTTGAAATAGCAGTAGTAATAAATCTGAAAACAGGACTTTTCTGTAAGAGTATTACTACTATTTCAACTTCTCAAAATACATTTTTAAACAGAAATGTATGTTTTCCTTCCAATACCAGTGCACACACAGAGCGCAAGCCTCAAAAGCACAACAGAAATGAGGGGAGGAATTAATTATTAGTATTTACAGATTTACTATGTTAAATATGATAACAGAAATAAACATTACAACTGAAGACAAAACAAAGAAAACAGCTAAAAAAGCATGTCCTTTGATCAGAGCAACGAGAGTAACTCAAATGAGTATTCTGAAAGAATTTAACGTCTGTAACAGATCTAAGGGTATGACAAATTTCAGATCACAGAAAGCTTAGATCACTTGAGCATTTTTCTCCTCAAGTCTAAATGGGAAATATTTTGGCAACTACAAATAAAAATAATGGTATTGCTCAAATTCTTCAACAATCCAAAGTATCTACTGATCTAAATGCCAAAAAACAAAGTAATATAATATACAAAGGAGATACGTGATCAAATCCATACAGGATTTTTAAATACAAGATGGGCTGTTATGTTTATGCCAACACATGGAATTTGAAAAACAGGCAAAAAGAAAAAAAAACACCAAAAACTATTAAAATCACTGCAGAAAAGGCTGCTTGTCACTTCTTCTAAACAACAAAGTTTATGCTCACTCATCACAAATGGTGGAGAGACACTAAAGTAAAACTAAAAAATGCAAACCTACAGTATTCAACATATATTGTTTCCAGAAGCATTCACAATAGTTTAATCTTTGTACAACAGAAAACTTCCCCCTTCATATTAAATGGTGATATACTCAAGCGCAAATTCTAATTAACAAAATACTATACTGCACTTAAGTATTATGTAACTCTACGCTTATTATAAAACAGGGTATTTTTCAGCACCATAAGAACAGCTTTTAGAGAAGTGAAAACATTCACTTTTTAACAGTTTCAAAAAGTGAAGGGGGTTGCTTTGTTTTCAGCAGTGTTTCTTGGTATCAGAAGAACAACACAGGAATGAGAGTGTGAGAAAAAATTCAGCTGTCAAACTGAAATCCAGCCAATTTTTTTAAGGCGCCTTGTTGAAGCATTCTTAAATCTGTTTGTTGTATGCCTGAAGGGTTTGAATACTTCCCCCACAGTTTCAAAGCTTGGAAATCCCCTTCGAACCCTTATAAGCAGGAAGGCTTTTCTCAGTATTGTGTATGGTATCACTATGTACTCTGGATTGCATATAATTTGTTTGCCCTCTGTTACATGCTTCTAGAGTGAACAAATAATCCAGGAGTCAAACTCCTATGGCTGTAGCCTTCAGAGATACTGTCACAAACAGGAAAGTACTTGCAGGCACGTTGACAACCTGGCTGAAGTGTGCTCTGTGCTGCCTATTCGTAGTTCTCCATCAACAGCAGGCAGCATCATTGCAGGACTTGTTCCTGCCTGCCTACATCAGACAGCAGAGGGTCACTCACAAGGCCAATGCAAAACCTGGACCTCAACAATCCAGGCAGCACACTTCTGAAATGTCCTTCCTGAGCATACTTAACATGGAGGGAGGAACAAGCTGCTTGCGCTGCTGTCCTCAGTGGAAAAATGCCCTCGTCTTTGCAAGGCTGCCATCATAAGTACTAGAATACAGAAATGGACCATACCAAGCTTTCTTTTTAAATAAACAAACAAAAAAACCTTGCAAAGGCAGAAATATTTTGAATTCACAGTGCTTTCAAAATGAAAAACACTTTTTTAGAACCTTTGCATCTTAGGGCAAACCACCTAATAGAATGTTAAACTGGGAAAAGATTGACTTGAATGCTTAAATACAATGCAAGGGGCATTACACAAAGACAGTGGAATATAAAAGCAATGCATCACAAACTCATAGAAAAGACAGCATTCCAAGTAAGTGAGGCACACTAGGACTTAATTACAGACAGTCCATAACATCTATGTGAAAAAATGCTACATGAGTATCAGACAGCCAGG